>LTAE01004817.1:0-26451 GCA_001647135.1 Pontederia paniculata | reverse complement strand
TATATATATATATATATATATATATATATATAATTTTTTTATTTGAGAAATATTATATATTTTTTCAATTCGAATTCAATTATTTTCTCAAACATAAATTTTATAGAATTTAATCTTTACGATAAATATTTTTTTATAAGATACATATTCGTATCTGTCATATACTGGTTATTAAAACAAAATATTATATACTATTATTTAGTAGCTAATTTATTAATATATGACTAGTATATATAAATTTATAATAATTAAGAAATTGGATGTTTTTAAAAAAGATAAAAATGGAAATATTTCGAGTGTCATATTTAATACAACATGTCATCACATAATTTTTTTGGAGATGAGTTGAACGAAATGTTAAGAATATAAATATAAAAATATTACTCTTTTTAATTATTAAAATTTTAAAATAATTGATAATATATTTAATTTAAAATGATATTAAAAATTCTAAGTTTAAACTTTAACATTTACTACAGTTTATTTTTTTAATTATTTTTTGTTGAACTTTGAGTAGATCAAAATTATTAATGATTCATACATTAATAATTTAAAATTTTAAAATTATTAATAACATGTTCAATTTAATAAAATATTTTTTTTCTTGCCTCGAACGAAAAAGAATAAGCGGCATAGAAATGGCACTTCGGTTCAGTTGAACCGGGCGGGCTGCTCTTTCCCCTCGCGGCCAAGTAGAATGATTCGGATTAGTGTGGTCATCGCATCGCCATGTCGCTGGTGCCCGGACTCTCGTCCTTTTTACGCCGCCGCTGCGGCAGCGCTCCCCAGCATGCCTTGTTCTCCTTCTTCAATTGCCGCTTCTTCTCCGACGCCAACGGCGATGTCGCCGCCGGCCGCGACTCTCCATCTCCGCAGAGCAGCTTCATTATCGAATACCTCGTGAACAGGTGCGGGTTCCCACCGGAGAAGGCATCTGATGCCGCCCGCGGACTCCGGAGGATCAGGTCGGCGGAGAGACCGGATTCCGTGCTGGATTTCCTAAAAGGCGTAGGCTTTGACGGGTCCGAGATCAAGGGACTCGTGCTCTCCAATCCCAGGTTGCTCGGCCTCGACGTGGAGAAGCGATTGGCCCCCAATTTCCAAGCTTTGGTGGATCTGGGCTTCGCCGCCTTCGAGCTCCGGCGGTTCGTCCTCTCCAATCCCAAGGTATTTAATCAGGACGTAGAGCGCAAAGTCGTTCCTAGGATCGAGCTCTGGAGGCGGCTCCTCGGTTCCGAGGAGCACCTCTGCAAGCACCTGTGCAGGAACCCATGGCTCCTCGGATACGATGCCGAGAAGACGATCTTGCCCAATCTAAATTTCCTACGGGAATGCGGCATTTCGGATGAAAGGCTATCGACCGTGTTGAGGACTCAACCGATGGTAATGGTTCAGAAGCCCGCAGCGTTAAGGGCTTCAATGGAATACGTGGAAGGGCTTGGAATCCCTCGGAGTTCCAAGATGTTGCTCTGGGCGATTAACGCTATACACATGGCCGGGAAGAATGGGCTCAAAGCCAAAATGCAGTTAATGATGAGCTTGGGGTGGTCGGAATCGGAGTTTTATTCTGCATTTTGCAAGGCACCATATTTGTTGCCCTTACCAGAGAAGGTATTGCGGAGAAAGATGGAGTTTCTTGTGCAGGAATTGGGGTGCGATCCTTCTTATGTGGCGCGATGCCCAGCACTTCTGATGTATGGCCTGGAGAAGAGATTAAATTTTCGGCACAATGTTACTAAGATTCTGAAGTCGAGAGGACTGCGCTGTGGAGATCATAGTCCATATGGTATAATGTCCTTGTCCGAAAGAAAATTTTCGGAGAAGTACATTCTACCTTACAAGGATGAGGTGCCAGAGCTGCATGAACTATATGTCACAATCTGCAAGCAAGATTCTCCCCAGCTGTAAACACTAGTGACTACTTGTCTATCCATACTTCAAAAAATTGAAATGCTGAGGTATGAAAAACTCAGATGATTGATAAGTTAAGCATCTAGATTATACTTTTTCATGATTGTTTCAGAATTTTATTAATCTTGTAGTATCTAGTGTCCATAGAACTTGCGATGAGAAACTTTCTGTGGTGACAAGCTAATGCAATACAAAATTGTTTCAACCTTCCATTCTTATTTAACTTGTTATTTCTTTGCTGTGAAGTTTAGCATTCTAATCTTGGGATGGGGCCTACACTATTTTGTATTTCACAGCTAAGTAGCTCAAGATAAAGGGTCAAATTAGACACAACATCTAGAGATCTCAGGTTATACGCCAGATAGTAACTTAGTATCATTTCTTTTTTCTTCTTTCTTGACTAATTTCTAAGGCCCGCATTTGGAAAAAAGTTGAAGGGCTACTCTAAGTTACAACTTCAAGCACAAAAGTGTAATTTCTGTAGTAAAGGTCTACACAGCAGCAGCTTTACATGAAAAGATTTCTATTTGTTATCTGTGGTGGGATAATCTTCCTTTTAATTTTCATCATCATATTTATCTCGGTTCGGTTTCCATACTAGTTGGAGTTCATTGTGATTTGATAACCAAGTCTGGACCAAGTTTCTTAAGTAATTCCAGAGTGCTCTATCTTTCATATTGATTATTGAGAGGATGCTGCAAAGGAGTTTCTTTGCAAAGAAAATGTGGGATAATCCTTCTTTAACCAATGCTTGTGGTTTCTCGTTTGAAAGAGGATATAATTCCTTGGTACCATTTCATGAAGGTAGGCATGTCATAAGGATTACAATCTCTAGATCATTATCCTTTGTTGCTATATGACCTAAGCTTAATGTGATACATAGTGAAGGTAATCAAGTGATAAGAAATATAACACATAATGTGCAAAGCAAATTGGCTATATGATTTAGACAAGGCTCTCTGAAAACAATGGACCGTCTATAGTTGAAAGGCTTTAATGTCAATGTTCTCAGAGTTTGCACATTTGATGTTTGCAACTTGTTGTTCATCTAGTAGTTTTGCAAGAAGATATAGTTTTCTTTATCATATCTTTTAGCATCTAGTATGACCAACTCGAAATTGGATATATGAAAATCAAAAGCAGTTGTGCAAATAAATAATAAGATGCCAAGGATTGGTTTGTTGTAAATGTTCTCTTGTAGCTCATTATTAAGTTTACAAGAACTTTCTTTGTCACATTTTTTTAAATATAGTATGTCAACTCAACATTTGATTTTAAAAATTCCAATGCCATTGTTCAAATAAGAAATAAAGTGCTAAGGATCACTTTGTTGTATATTTATTTCTCGTGTTGTATATTAAGTAAAAGTTTTTAAAACGTATCACTGGTTGAGCATTTGTCATCGGATGATATTATCAGAACTTGGTTCCTTGTACTCCGTAAACATTTTTCCTCGCCTCTATATGGATACCATTGGTGTGCTTCCATTAAATAGTATTATTAGCCCTCGAGTTTGGAATTGAGTGGAATTGTAATTAATCTGTAATTCACATTTCATGTTAAGTTTGCCTGTCAATGATAGTGTTTATCTGAATTGTAATTAATCTACCTTTCCCGTTAAGCTTTTCTATAAGTTGTTTTCTTGAAGTGCTATACTTTTTATAAGATGGCTGCTTATAGTATATTGAGTTGTGACGCTAATGCTATTTGTTCAAAGATCCTGATTGCATTATGCACTGGGCGTTCAATGCATCTTTTGCATTTATTCTGTTTATTAAGCTTCTTTCAGCATTGTGATTGCTTGGATTCATTGTCTATGATATATCTAACATCAAGACAACAAGGAATAATACAACATTTACGATGGTAATAGAAATAAATTGGGATTTTTCCAGTAATGTTCTTGATTTTGATGTCCTAAAAGTATCAGAGCACCTATATTTTCTTTGAAAGAAGGAAAAGAACGATAACAATGTTACAAGCACAATTTGGCATTTGCCATGCAACACGACATATATCTTTCCCTCCCCTTTGGCGACCGGTGCAAGAAGGGGGTGTCACCTCTCTATTTTATTTTTAGGCTATACTTCCTCAGGAAAACATTGGTTACGAAAATACTTTTCAAAATTTTAAGTTTGCCAATAAAATATTCAACAGAGAATTTTTCCAATTGACAAGAAAGTATATATAATTTTGGAAAAAAAAGTTTTCTTTCAAAGAAAAATAAGTTTTGATCTCATGTTCAATATGCATATGAAAGAATTAATTATGTTTTATATAATTTAAATTGTTTTCGATTATATCCTGGTTGTCATCGCTCGATCACTTCCTTTTCAAGAAAATTCCTATTGAACATGTAAAAAGCAAGTTGTTTTTCAAGAAAATTCCTTTGCGTTCATTTTCCTATATAACTTATTTTGAAACAAATGATGTTCAAATTAGTCTTAGGTGAAGTTCTGTTTGGCATTTAGGTTCCCTTTTGAAAAGACCCTTCTTTCCTCATTTCCAATAATATAGTACTGTCACATTTTTTTTCTATTGAACAACTAAAATTATTACTCATCTCATATAAACTATATCATCCCAAGTATTTTATTTATCTACATCCTTAGCATTATTATCATTTTATGAGAAATAGAAATATCTTATGAAATATAGCATAACACTATATTTATAATCGTTGCCCGGAGTTGAACTCTAGGTTGATGGATTGACCTTACTCTTAATTTGATGATGTCTCTTTTGGACAAAGATAATAATTTGATTAACGAATAGCGGGTTAACTGATAAACAGTGAATGTTGGTTAGATAATAGTGAATAACATATAGTTATTTGATTAATAGATTTAACAAAAATAGTTGGTAAATATAATTTTTGAAGTAATTGATAACCTGATATAGTTTACATTCTTATTTGTATATCATATTTATTATGTTATACATAATAGCTAATTATTTATTTTTTAAAATGAAGATAAACAATCAATTTAAAATAAAAAAATATGCAAATAATATTTGTGATGATAAGAAATAGAGATGTGAAATATTTTTTAAAACAAAATATATAAATATGATATTTGAAAACAAAATGAATATTTTTAAATAAAAATAAAAAAGACACATTAGGAATTCAATCTGTAAATTTCTACAAGCAGGTGGAAGTAACTTATAGAACTACTATAAATTTAAATAAAATTTTCATTGAATCAAAATTTTATTTGCCATCTTAAACACTCGAAATAAAAATATAATTGAATAAATAAAAGAAAATTAAAAAAATGGTAACGTCGGATTGAAGCATAGAACTTTTTGGGTTATAAAAGAGACACATAAAATAATCTCGTACCCTAAACGGTCGAGCCGCCATGTCGCCGCTGCTCGAGTTGTCGTCCTCTTTGCTCCGCCGCAGCAGCAGCGCGAACCGAAGTTTCCTCTCCTACTTCCTTCGCGGCTTCTCCTCCGTCGCCACCTGTGACGGCGCAGTCGTCGGAGCCACACCCGATGGCAAGACTCCAGAGCCTCACTTCATGACCGAATACCTGATGAGCAGATGCGGCTTCTCGCCTGTGAAAGCGTTGAAAGCATCCGAGCGCCTCCGGAGCATGACGTCTCCGGATCAACCGGACTCTGTGATCAACTTCTTCAAAGCCCACGGCTTTGAGGACTCGAAGATCAATAAGATCGTGAGTTGGGATCCCCGGTGGCTCCGCCTCAACGTGGATAAGAGGTTGGCCCCAAAGTTCCAGAGGTTGATCGACTTGGGCTTCTCCGGCGACGACCTACGCCAACTCGTGACCAACAACGCCTGCTTAATCTTTAACTGCAACATGGAGCGTAACGTCGTTCCCAGGATCGAGCTGTGGAGGAAGCTCCTCGGCTCTAATGAGCATTTTCTCAAACATCTACGGCGCAATCTGTGGCTTCTTGGCTACCACGTTGAGAATAAGGTCTTGCCCAACATTGCGCTTATTCATGAATGTGGCATTTCGGATAAAAATCTATCCACGGTCTTGAAGAATCACCCTTTATTAATTGTCGAGAAGCCTGAGAGATTTAAAGCTTCACTGGATTATGTGATAGAACTCGGGATCCCTCGGACCTCCGGGATGTTGCTCTGGGCTCTCAGTGTTATCCAGATGAACGGGATGAAGGGGTTCAAGGCCAAGATGCAGGTCATGATAAACTTGGGTTGGTCAGAATCAGAGTTCATTTGCGCTTTCCGCAAGGCGCCATGTTTCATAAGCATTTCGCAGAAGGTGTTGCAGAGGAAGATGGAATTCTTCGTGAAGGAATTGGGATGTGATCCCTCATATGTTGCCAAATATCCAGTGCTTCTGATGTATGGATTGGAGAAGAGGCTGATTCCTCGATACCGTGTTATGGAGATTCTGAAGTCGAAGGGTTTGCATAGTGGTAATTACAATCTGCAGACTATTATGATTATATCTGAACTGAAGTTTATGGAGAGATACGTGCTGCGGTACAAGGAGGAAGTACCTGAGCTGTATGAATTGTATGTTACAAGCTGCAAGAAAGATGCCGTTTCTGATTCTACATTGTAGTAATACTGAGAAGGTCCTTGGAATATTTAAAAGCCAAGGTATGTGTAGGACTTGTTAATCTTTCCAAACCTAACACCTGCTGAACAGTTAGAAGCCTGTTTTTTTATTTTTATTTCGTGAGCAGAAGGGGTGAACACCAAGATTGGTATTTAAACATATATATCATGTAATGAAATAAATAGTAAAACTGAGACAACAGACTGACCACGAAGAGTGCATGGTACAAAATATTTTTTAAAATAATATTGTTCAACACAAAAATAAGGTTGTTCCTTGTGACCCATTGGAGATCAGCGCTTCTACTATCTAGTCTTACTGAAAACCTCTTTGCATTGTGAACCCTGCCCGTTTCGAAACTTTTCCAGAACTCAGCCGATAGTACGTTAATTAAGGTGTGCCCCGATAAATGATCCGTTTGCCAAGTCAGTTTTATCTAGACAGTCACAACTTGCCTCATATTGGTCCTCCTGTTATACTAGGCAACCAAAGAACATATGAGAAGTCCAGTATCTATTTCCAGCGCACATCTTGCTCCATAAACTATTGTGATCTCTTTACCCCTAAAAATTCTCTTGTGCGGTCCCTTCATCTCTTAAGAAGACCAATAGAAGATCCTTAACTTCAAGGGCTTGGCATTTCTTTCTGTTATATTTTTTTTTCTCGATATAATGGTAACGGTGTTTTGTTCTGACATCCATTTAATTTTTTATGGTTCTGGCTTTATGCCTTTGCGTCAGCATTGAATATGGTTCATGGTTGTTTGACATTCATGAAATCATTCCATACTAACAAGTCATTTTATCAAGAAATATAGTTTTTGCTAGGAATTACTAGTATGATGCGTTTAGATATGCTATTAGTATGATTTTGGGTCTTTGATTTTGTTTTTACTGTCGCACGGCATAGTGATGGGTATTGAGCGTCATAAAATCCTAGGTGGCTTCTAAGAAGACCATAGGTGACTTGAGACATTTGATTTTAAAAGGAAATGTAATTATCTATTAACAAAATATCTTGAGGAGATCATACACAAAATATTCAGAAGGTTCTGAGGTTGACTTTATGAACATAAAAACATCTTCATGAAAGTTCTACCAAAATTTGCAAGATAGTCTGCCACCCTATTGGCTTTACTATATACATGTTTAAATAAGAGGACACAAACAGGAACTAAGTTCCAGATATCAGCCAAGATGTTCAGGATCCTCAAAGGAATACATGCATAGCATAAGATAATCTGCACAAGGTTTTTGTAGTTGGTCGTGAACCAAACTTTGCAAACCCCGCTTGAGACATTTGACTACTATCTTATCAGTGTTTTCAAGCTATTAGTCAGATTATTTCGGTACTAATTAGTCAATGCTTTTTAGAGGTGTTGATTAGTGTTGTCATTCTCATGTGTGGCAATCTCCTTTCCGCTTGTAACTAACATTTTTTTTTACTCTTTTGAGTTAAGAGTTACTTTAATGCGCTTGAACAATGTGCAATCATTTTTTTAGGAACCTTTGAATTGTCCAAGAGTATGGATGAAGATTTCGTCACTTGGTGGGTTCTTGTCCACATAAATGTGGAAACTTTAGACTGTTCCAAACTATTGGGCAATAAAATCATATTGATTGCATTTCCATACTAGGGACTTATTGGTATTCAGATTTTTCGGGAAAATTGTCATGTTTGCTAAGAGCATACGAAAATTGTAGTTTACACTTGTGCAAGGTCCATTGATTTGGTTCTTAAGCATGAACACAACGAAGCATTTTACTTATTGAGCATGATATATCAGACTTGGGTATTATCGTGAAGTAGAATGAAGATATTGAATTGAAGTTTGTGTTAGCCCAAAGCCCCCCCCCCCTCCTCCTCCCNAGCATTTTACTTATTGAGCATGATATATCAGACTTGGGTATTATCGTGAAGTAGAATGAAGATATTGAATTGAAGTTTGTTTTAGCCCAAAGCCCCCCCCCCCTCCTCCTCCTCAAGTGTGTTGTGAGCACATTTGGAAAGTTGTAAGTGAAGTTTTTTAGAAGTAATCTTACTTGTAAGATAACTTTTTGATTTTCATCTTTCAAGATGTAACTTTATTTGTTTGGTTAAAATTTGTACTTTATTTTTTGGTTAACATTGTAATATTAAGTTATATTTTCTATATATTTATTTTAATACGCTTGATTTACTTTTAAATTTTGAACTAATAACTATTTCTATTTGTAGGTTTTACTCTTATTTTATTTATGTTTTAAATTAATGTGTTTTCATTATCTTTCAAAAATAATAATTAATAAATATAAATATTTTATGTCTGTGTTTACCCTTCATTTTGCATTTTATTTATTTTGAATATGTTTCAATTAACATTTTATTCTTTTTTCCTTAAAAGTAAAAAAGGAGGTCCAGTTTGAATATTTATTTTATTATATATACTAGTTAAGTTCTATTATGTAATCATTTTTCAATTTATTTCTTTCAAAATTTTCTCTTATTTATGTTTCCCATTGTTGTAAATGGTCTTAGGACGACTTACAAGCTATTCAAAATCTTTAGGTGAGTCAACTTTCATGAGCCCACCATCTTCCACGAAGCCAAACAAATTATTACAACTTTTTTTTTAACTGGATCTGTTTTGATGTTGGGTTACAACTAACTAAACGTACTCTTAGGCATGGTGCAAATCTAGAAGCTATTGTTGTATTCTGGCATCTGAAGCATTTACTAAACTAACTACATGTTGCAGGAGTTATAAGTATACTTATGAAGTAATGAAATCACTTGTATTAAGAAACTCGTCCAGTTTATATAATCGTCTAAAGAAAGGAAAAGAAGTTTCATGCTGGTCTCAGTCAATTTTTTCATATGCATACCTAGGAGCATATATGTCTCATGTCGAACTAATAATTGATGGCCAAATATGAAACCATGCTGTATAAAAGCAGGCAAAATCACAAATTGGAAATTTTATGCAACTCCTTTACTTGGTCTTTCTTGTGATATATCCTAATCCCATAGGATTAGTTTGCACAAGCTAATGAACATGTGCATTGCAACCTATTTGTGATCCTCTTGTTTCTTTCATATGGTTTCCAGGAATGAATGAGCTGTTTTCCTGAGAGCAGAGTTTTTTTCTTTTAGAATTGACATAAACAAGAATATACATATTCCCGGACAAGTATATAAATATGCAAATCCAATTTTGTGTATGTTTAAGCATCTAAAATTACTAGTTAAAAAATGAAATGCAAGTTTAAATTAAAATCATTGTTGATTTAGATGTTTACATCGGTTTACACAAACGTGTATGCATCATTTTTTCTCATTAAGGTCATCTACAGTCCGTATGAATACTAAGGCAGTTAGTTATCAGTGAGTTTTTTTAGTTTACAACAATGTTGTTTACAGTTTCTAGTTGGAACTCTTTATTCATCTGTTGAAAATTTTGCTATAGGCTTGGATTTGTAAAGAAGAGGTCTCTGGTTGTAAAGAAAAGGTCTGGCTGCCAAAAAAAAGCTCTATGGTTGTAAGCTTTCACTGGGTGTTACTCATGAAGTTTTCAAGATCTTAATTTTTTACAAAATTCTCAATATCTTACTTTTTTTACGATCTTAATCCTACAATCTTTCATATATACATATATATATATATATATATATATTGAAAATATGAGCCCGCGGATTATACTGCACTCACAGGCGCAATCGTCCGATGCAAGGGCGGAGCTAGGGGGGTGCAAGAGTATGCACTGGCACCCCTTGGCTCCGTTAAATAAATATTATACTAGGGAGTAATCAAGATTTGTTACTTGGCCAGATGGACACGGTGCAATATAAGCATGTTGAGGTCGTTCAATCCCCATTATCTCCTTATTTTTTTCCCTATTTTCCATTTTTACTTCTTTATTACTTATTCTTTGTTTTTACTCAATATTAATATATTCTTCCATAAGATATAATTTACTTATATTATATTAATATTTATTCATTCACTAACAAGATTATATATATATATATATATATATTACAATATATATTTTCTCCTTGTTAGTCTTATAATTATAGCATAATAATCTACTTATTTATTTTATTTCATGCATACTTCTATTTTCTTAATATTTATTCTTTACCTTTACTCAAATATTGGCTTATATTATTTCAAAAAGTAGCATTTATTTATATTATATTAAAATTTATTAATTCGCTAAAAGTTATATTTATATATATATATATATATATAATACATTATGCATTTTTACTTATTAGTCTATGACTATATCATGTATAACTAATTATTATTCTATCACACAGATAGAAGTATATTTTTATTATGAAAATATATATATCAATATTGTTAATTTTTTTTATTTTATTATTATTTTATTCAATTATAAATCATTATTATAATATCATATCCATATTTTTAAATGTTCTCACTTTATTCTTTTTATTTTTTAGTGTTTAAAATGAAAAGTAAAATTGATGTAAATATTTTGAATTATATTATGTTGTGTAAATAAATTATTAAAAAATATAATTGTAAATATAGATTAATGTTCAAAATATTTTTTTATATAAATTAGTATATGAACAATTATGTACCCCCTAAATAAAAGTTCTGGCTCCGCCACTGATCCGATGTGTATGGAGTGCACATCATGCGCCCGCAGGCGCAATATTCTCTTATTACCCTTAAAATATTAAATTTTACAATTCTTTAGATTCTAGTACGATATTTTAATAACAAAATAAATAATGAAAGTCCATGCCCATACATAAGCTTCGTTGAACAAAGTTTGAGAGAAATATTTTTTCAAAAAAAATAAACATTACTTTTTCTGGCACATAATGGCTATTATTTGATGGAAAAATTATTTTTAGAACAATATATTTTCTTGAAAAGACATATAACTTTTAATCAATAAAAAAGAATTATTCAATATCATATTCCAAGGAGTTGAAGAACAAAAATAATTTTTGGAACCTTTTATATTTAATTTTCGAGGTGTAATTCCATTTTTATTGGGCTATTCTACCTCTTGATTTTATTCATCAAATTTTCTATTACACATAACAAAATATCGAGTGATTGAAGGATATAAGGATCATAAAATGAGTGGAGCGGCAAAAATGAGACCGGAAACCCTTCGGACAAGTTGCCATTTTAATAATATCGTTATAAGTTATATTCACCCCTTAGTTTGCTATAAATTACTATCGAATCTTTTTTTTTTTCACTTTTCTGTATGTAGGCTGTGACGGCGACATCACTGCATCAACTACGAATGCCCTGAACCTGTTCGACAAATTTCGGCGGACAAAATGCCTCTAAAAACTTCGCCATTCTTCTTCTCCCTCTTCACATCTTCGAGCTCCGGCCATGGCGGCGTCAAGGCGACTCGTCTCCTCATCCTCCGTTACTTCTCCTGTCCTGCTGCGACGGCCGCGGCGGCACACGATTCGACAGTTAAACCCGGCTTCATTGCGGAGTACCTCGTCGCCACCTGCGGCTTCTCGCCCGCCGAGGCTTCGAGGGCCAGCAAGCGTCTCGACCACGTCAACTCGTGCGAAAAGCCTGATGCCGTCCTCCGCTTCCTCAAGGGCCTTGGCTTCGACCGCCCCCAGATCAAGACTCTCATCAGTTGGAACCCCAGAATCCTCACCTCCAACGTTGAGACGACGCTCAAGTCCAAGATACAAAACATTCGAGATCTCGGCTTTACGGGCGCGGAGGTCGCCGATCTCATCGTTGCGAACCCTTCCACCCTCCGGCTCGCCAACATCGTCCCAAAGATCGAGTTTTTACGCTCCCACTTGACTCAGAAGGACGACCTCCTGAAGGCCCTGAGGAGGGATCCCACTCTCCTGCACTGCAACCTGGAAGAGACCATCGTGCCCAACTACGCACTGCTCCGCGAGTGCGGCGTGACGGACGAGAAGATCTCGAGGGCGCTGATCCGCATGCCCTGGCTGCTGACCAGGAAAGCCGACTCCTTTAAGGAACTCTGCGACCAGACTGTGTCGTTCGGCTTCGACTGCCGCTCGGGGATGTTCCTCTACGGGCTGCACGCCATCAGCAGGTTGAGCAAGGAGACGCTGGAGGCGAAGCGGCGGTTTATGAAGAGCTTTGGATGGTCAGACGAAGATTTTCTGGCTGCATTCCGGAAAGCACCCAACTTTCTTACTCACTCGGAGGAGAAATTGGGGGCGTCGATGAGATTTCTTCTGCAGGAAATCGGTTGCGAGGCAGGGTACATTGCCACTCACCCAACTCTCTTGCTGTTCAGCTTTGAGCAAAGGCTGGTGCCCAGGCTCCGCGCCCGACAGATTTTGAAATCTGAAGGCTTGCCTGGCGGAAAGAAAGCCCTGCTCACCATTGTCTACATGCCCGAAGAGAAGTTTTGGAATGATTATGTCGTGCCACATATCTACAAACTTCCTGCTCTCAAGGAGATTTATCAAACTGCCTGTGCCAAAAGTGTTCAGAAGGAAGCAATTCCTTCCTCGGCTTGGTTAGATAAAGAACAGTCTGTTCATTTAGAAAATTATTACTGTTTTTTGCATAACTGAATGCTGTGTTGGCGTCTTCAATGCAGGAAGAGGAAGCTGGTAGTGGAGACCCCATCGAATTCATAAAATCTGATGAGCAGGATAACAACAGCGAAAAAAGTCAGCATTCACTTTTTGCAATTTACTTTTGATCTGAAATTTTCAGTTTTATATCATATGTAACAATTCCCTAGTCATATATACCAAGTGATGCTGGATTCTGCTTCTAGACTCAGGAATAAGTTATCCGATTTGTTCTTGTCAATTTATCGAACTTTTATGTTAATGGTTTTTACGAACAGTGCTCTTCTGCAATTTTTTGAACTATACAAGTTACTTCATACTCTAACGACTATTCTGTTTCTAAGATTCTGATCAACTTCTTTTCGTTATTGGATCATCTTGTGATTTTGCATGATTAGTCGTTTGTTGTAATGAATTGGTCAATCATCTCGCCTTTGGTTCTGTTGATGTTTTGACATTATTTGAATTTTTGTTGTGCTATCTTAACTTTGACGCTTGTCTCTTCAAATTTGTGATTTGATATTGTTGTGTGTAGAGTTTCTTCAAGAGATAATTCATCATGGTTGTGATCATAGCAAATGGGTCTATGGATTGATCTTCTACTTGAGATTGTTGAGACTTCTTAAATGTTGCTTCGGTTTGAATTTCGTCTTACTTTTTAGCTCTTTATTCTCTTACATTTGTTGATTGATATTTGTTTTCTTCTTCGTCATCGATGATGTGATGATGTGTGCATGATGACCAAGTTGTATACAGAAAATAATTTTTGAAAAACTTACACAACACTAAAGAAAAGTGCTGGTAATAGAAAAAAAAAGAAAGAAAAAGTCTCCAAATAGTTTGAGATTAGAATAGTAGTTAAAGATAATGACGCTAAAAACTTGATGTGATATTTTTGTCAAAATGATGTCAAAAGTTTGTTACTAAAATAGGAAAATATGCTAGCAAATACACTAATAGATCAAGTAACAGTATTTAGAGTATAGAGTAGTCGATCGAAATTAGTTTAATTAATTATCTAACTTCAATGGCTAATTGAAGATAACAATGAATCATGAAAGGGTTCAGAAAATGAAATAACAAATATGTAAAAATAATAATCTAAATTAATGATGTTTAAGATCTTAGGATGAAAGATATGATTAGAAACAAATCTAATATCACGTCAGCAATAACTAATTTCAGCAATGATGAATAGACTTGACTCTTAGATGAATTAGGAACACGTAATATATGACCTCTTTTAACGAGTAAATCAACTATCCTCAATCTTAATAAAACTGAAAGCACTTCTTAACATATCTACTCTCAATTAATTAAAATTAGGATGTAAGGAGATGTATTCCTAAATTATTAAACTATTCTTAACGGGATAATTCAACAAGATACATATCTAACTAAGAGTCCTTAACGGATCAGTAAGATAGAACATAAATTGTATAAAAGAGATTGATCATACTACATAGTTAATAGCTAACTATTATACTTATAACTCAGCAATAATGTTCATGAGAATTAACGAAAATATAATCAATAATAAAAAAGAGTTTAAAGATTTGTTCTAGCAATTAAAACTGTTACATACTAGAAAGATTGTTTATAAAATTACAGAAAATATCCAGTTAAATTTCATGTCAGGATAAGGAAAATTTCAATTAAATTCGTAATTCACTTTGTTATTGAGATTTAACCCTTCGAAATACATTCAAATCTTCTTAATTATGTTTTCTTTTGATCTCCAAAGAGTTTAAATAGATTAGAAGTTCTTTTATCATTGAAATTCTTTCAGAAGATCTGAGTTTGAATAAGAACACGTGAAATTTGCTTTGTTGTTGTGACCTGTGATGGATTTAATGAGTTGTGAAACTAACTGTAGTGGCTCGTGAAATGTTGTGTAACAACCCGTGATAAAATATAATGTCTCGTTACACGAGGTATTCACTCTAAAAAAAAAAATTTCATCACTTATGATCCATAACATCATATAATGACATATTACTTTATTAAATTTTGATTTTTCATCTCTCTAAAGGTCATAACTTATATCATGATCCGTGATGGGATATCACGAAATTAGCTCTAGTGGAGCCGTTGTTAGGGTCGTAACATGTATATATCGGCTCGTGAAATTCAAAATTTGATATTCTTAGCTTGTAAAGTTGACTCTTTTTATCGTATAATCTCTTTTGATCTTCTGCAAATAAATATCAAATTTGGATAAAATAAAGACTTTAAATGGCTAATAAAATGAATGGATGATACGATAAAATTAAGTAAAATAATACTACGCAGAGAGGACGTTTCACTACAACTATTCAGGAACTGATGTGGAGATGTTGGCAATCCTTAGCAGAAGCTTCACGTTCATGTTATGCAGACGAATACCCTTGATGGAGTTGCTTGGTAATGGAAGTTGTCAAGTTACTGGAGTCTTTGGCTATGCCTCAAACACTTCACTATTGACTAATGTGATTATGGACTCCTTTTTTTTTTCTTCCAAAGGATTGATTTGGAGGATGAAAGCACTGTTTCAACTTTTTTTGATGTTTCGGAAATTCAATCCTGAGACATTTACGGTTGACATAATAATAATAATATATGGAAATAGTTGTTTCTATTATCCGATTTGTTTGAGTGATTTTTTTTCGGGAAAGTATATTTTAAAATTTGTGTTCGGTAATAAGAAAAAATTGTACGCATAAAAAGTTATTAATATGTAATTTTAATTTATTTTTGCTATATAACGTTGAGTGTTCTTTTTAAAAAAAAACTCATAGCAACTTCTTTTCACTAAACAAACACAACATATAATAAGAAAATATATCTTAGCCGAACTCTTAGGCGATGTCTGTGCAATGAGTTTCATGAGCAGTTTTGTGTTATACTTATTCATCTGAATCTATGGAGCACAGTGTTGCAGGATTCCAGAATTGAGGGGATTTAGTCATCAATTTAGGTTTTAGAATCATCAATTTAGTCACATCTTTATTTAGATTTAATTTTTGAAGTACCAATTTGACCAGACTTTATCTATAAATTAATTAGATGCTAATAATTCTAGATATCAATGTTGGATATATATGGAGTTCCAGCTACCATTTGGTTTTAAATAATATCTCCTAGGAGGCTAAAAAATGAAGCTAAAATAATCATTTTGAAGATAAAAAAAAGACTACTTATCTACGACCCTATTGAACAGAAGGTTCATTGCGAGAACGCCAAGAAAAGGAGAAAAATAAAAAAAAATGACACTTTTTAAAAAGTTGTTCAGATTAAGTGTCATTTTAAACAAAATGTTGAGATTTGATTCGACGACTGTAACGTTAGGGGACACAGTATTAAGTAGGTAATAGCAAAATTATCATAGTAAATCTGGAGGACTTCTAGAAGTGGAAACTCCTACAAGGAGAATTTTACATAACAAAATTCACCCCGAAACGTCACTTAAAGAAATGAAAGACAAATATAATCTTTTCAATGCGTTTTTTTGTTGCATTACATGACATCGTGTCAGCCATTGTTTATCTGAATGTGTGAATGTTTGAATTACGTCAAGACTCCATCAAGTAGAAAACCGGAGAAATCTCTTCCATGGCATTGGGAGCAGGGGGACCAGTTATTTGAGGTCAAACGAAGAAACATTAGCTTAATAAAAATAGCACTGCAGAAGTTTCATGCCTTGTTATGCAGAACTTGATTTATTAAAACGAGAGGATTAATTTGTCAATTGAAATGAGCAGAGCAATTATAGAACTGAACAGTTTTACATTTGTAGTTCAAGTATCACCAAGACAAAATAAACATAAATGTATAGCTCACATGGTGAGCTGAACAATTTTCCCATGAAACAGAAAATAAAAGTGAAATTCTACCTAGCTCATAAATAAAATGAGTATGACTGTATGAGCTTTCCCTATGACATCCATTCTTTATGGAAGACAAACATTGAATGAGGGGCAGCAGTGTCGTTTGTTGAAAAGGAATCTGCAGAAGACAAGTTTCAAGTTTATTTTCTGGCAACCCTTGGTCCAAGAACCTTTGGAGCATGATATAGTTATGATTATGCTGGAATTTTTGCACAAGATGGTGCGTAAGCTTCCTCGACCTCTGGAATACTCTCCTTAAATGGAATAACAAACTTCTTCAAGAACTTCTCCTCACTAAGTATGATACTTGAGTAGAAGTCTCTATTCCCCTCAGATAAATCTTTGGATTTCAAGATTTGCAGAACGCGATATCTAGGAATTATCCTCGACTCCATACTATGCATGAGCAGTGAAGGGCGAGTGACTATATAGGAAAGTTCACAACCAACTTCATTCTTCAAGAAATCTGTTACAGCACGTAGTTTCTTAGCAGAACAATCCAATACAAAAGGATTCCTGCGAACCATAGAAGCAACCTCAGAATCTGTCCACCCGAGTATCTTTAGCAGACTCAGTTTGGCATCTATCCCTGTACTATTGTTGCAATTCATGCAATTGAGTGCCCGCCAGAACATAGGTGAAGTACGAGAAATTCCCAGCTCATCAGCCCTTTGGATAAGGCTCTTCAAGTACTCAGGACTTCTAGTAATCAATCTATGGCAGTTGGACATAAGCTTCCCAATTTGATCCATAGGAATGCCACAATCACGTAGGAGGGATATGTTGGGCATGATTCTCTTATCAAGGCTGGAAGAGATTACAGAGTTATCGTTCTTCACTGCCTTAATTAGCTTCTCTTCAGACCCATAAAGAGACTTAATGTACAAGATCTTCCGAGGAAGATGATAATAACGAAGGATGTTAGGACATGAAGAAACCAGCTTAATGATCTGGGATTGAGAAAGCCCAATGTCATGCAATCTCTGTAGCCTAGGCTTTAGAGTTTTCTCCACACTAGCACAAAGAAGTTTGGGGAAGGAAGATGCAATCTTTTCAATGTCGATGTTGCTGAAGCCACTCTGCTTGAGGTAACAAAGAATGGATTCAGGGTTGGAGGTGGATTTCAGATGGGAAATTTCTTTCGATGCTTTGGTTGCTTTCTTCAGTGAGAAGCCATAAGATTCGACAAGATACTGGATGATAAAATGTGGACTACTTGAGGCTGACGCTGCAACCGATGATAAGCACCGGAGGCCGACAAAGAGATCTTTGAAGGAGTAACTGATGTTGGCACCTCTAGCAGCAGTGTGCCTGCACACAATGTGAAAGACCTCCATTCTTTGGAACATCATCTAGCTTTCTCAGTGGTAGACCATAAGAACCTTTCTTTTACGTTTGTGCTTAATTCCAAGAGATGCTTTTTGCTCTTTCAAATGAGTATTTTCTGAAGATTAGCCTCTGTCATCAAATTTCGAGTCAGCACAACCTTTCAATTACCATCCAGATTTCACTAATAAATATATAAAGCATTTCATAAAGTCTGTTTTAACAAATGAAACAGGACGAAAATTGAGCACATCAAGAAGATTCTTTCACTCCTGCAACTAAGATGGCATCAAGAACTGCAAGAGACGACAACACGAAGAATTACAAAAAATCATCAGAGGAAACTAAGACTTGAAATAAAAAGTTTCAGCTCTCAATAGAAGAAAAACCCTCAGCTCATCATGACCTGCCTATAGTCGTGTCAATGACTTATATTCCTACGTTTTCCAGATTTGGGCCTGATAGCAACAGCATATAAGAAATGTGGATAGTGTCATTTTCATTTTGGAAAATCACATCAAATATGCATCAGAATGAACGCATATTTCTGCTCCTGAGATGAACAACTGGAGACAAACAAAACAATTGCTTCTTACCCAACAGCATAAATAAGGTGCCACAAAAACTAGAAATCTGCATTGTGCATTCTTCGACTCAATAACGAACGCATCTTCTCTTTTGAAACAGTAAACACTTATCACCGTATCAAAGGGTGCCATTTCCACCCATCAACATAATTTCTTTCACGACCAGAAGACTATTTCCATCTTCATCCAATAGCATACAGAAGAACTTATAGATGCTAAAGGCAAAACTTTGGGGTCAATCATACCTTTGGATTTGCTAAAGATTACAGCTTTAGCTTCAGATCGAAGTCCAAAACATCGGATTTCTCTGGTATCCCTTGCTCCTTCTACTAGTCCTATGCGATAAAAGAGGCATCTTTGGCCATCCCACGGCGAGAAGGCTCGACGGCGACGATATCCGGCGGCGGCGGCGGCGGCGGCGGCGGCAGAGATTAATTGTGGCGAGTGCAAAAAGATGCACGTGAAGCGCGCGTGCGTATGTGATTAAATTTTACGTTTGGGCTGGGCCAATTATGATATGGATCTACGATTAAACCAAACAGCTCGCTCAAACGGCCCGCACTGTATACAGATACGTAATTTATACTAAAAAGAATTGATTTTCGAATTACGTAATTATTATGAGTTTAAAAAAGATGCTCCTCTACTTCAGTAAGAAATATTATATTATATATCTCTTTAATTATAAGATATTAAATTTATAATAGATAAAAAAGAGTAGAAGAAAGAAATTTAATATTTATTTTCGATTTAATATTTTACGATTAAAAGTTCCTTAAGTAGAGAGTACATAAAAGTAAAATTATATAAAAACTGAAAGTTATTTTCCTAAAAGTTAAAACTTTTCTTCAAAATTATTTTTTTATTGCATGGTGCATTTAGGAAATTATTTGGCGGTCATATTTCTTTTTGGACGACTTATTTGGGGGTTATGAAGCCATATAAAGTCTCATCCAAACGTCCATGTGTCGACCCGTCGCTGGCTCGAAGTCTTGGTTGTGGACACCGTTCACTCCTCCCGACAGCATCTAGATAGACCTTGCAATCTCTACCGTCCGATCGTCCACTCATCCCGTATCCTGGCCGTTCGAGCATCTCGACCACATAAAAATCCTTTGTTCTATCTCCCCGCGCCCCACTTCGCCTTCTCCACACGAACGAAAGCTCCGATCGAGATGGCCGCCCTCCGCCCATCTCCCGTCGCCCTCCGCGCCTCCTCCGCCTCCGCCGGACCCGCGGCGCCCATATCCGCCTCCCTCCGTCGCCTTCCATCCTCCTCCGTCCACCGCCNCCGGGCGTCCAGGCCTTCTTCGCGAACCCCACCGTTTCCCAGGAGAAGAAGCTCGATTTGGTGAAGGATATCGCCGCCTCGTCCGAGCTCCAGCCGCACACGGCGAACTTCCTCAGCATCGTCGTGGAGATGAACCGGGCGGATTACGTCCGGGAAATCGCCAAGGAGTTCGAGGACTGCTACAACCGGATCACCGGGACGGAGGTCGCCACCGTCTCGTCGGTGGTGGCGCTGGAGTCGCAGGACCTCGCGAAGATCGCCAGGACAGTGCAGCAGCTCACGGGGGCGAAGAACGTCCGAATTAAGACCGTGATCGACCCGTCCCTCATCGCCGGTTTCGTGATCCGGTACGGGGCGTCCGGGTCGAAGCTCATCGACATGAGCATCAGGAAGCAGCTCGATGAGATCGCCAAGCAGCTCGACTTCTCATCCATCACGCTTGCTTGAAGACGGTGCAGGTTTACGACTTGGCTTTATGCCCACACCCTTCTCTTCTCGTGTGTCTTTACTGTCAAAATTGGATCTTGTTGTGAAATGTAAAGGCATTGAGACCTTATAATTGCTTTCCCTGGAAATTCTGTGCTAAAGATTGCTTTCTTTCGGGCAAATGTTACAACCTTTTCTTCAATTCGTCGTGAACACTATTATGTGTCATGTAATTGAGCAGCTTTACTTGATAAATGTTTTCTATGTATCTAATATCATTGTACATGAGCCTTAGCACATCATTTGTCATCACAAACGCATGCAAACTTTGGCTTTGATCCTATACAGTGTACATGAGATTAAATTATTAGAGTTATGAATTTTGATATGTTAAAAATCAAGGTTGAAACTTGCAAGTATTTATGATATTTTCTATTTTGATTAGTTACAGCACTTTCCAATCTTATGAAGTATGTTACTAGCTAGAACCCTCTATCAACCAAGCTGCAGGATGTTTAAAAATATCATTATTTGTAAATGTGCTATAGGAAGTGAAGTCGCAGGCAAATGGGAAATTGCTATTCTTTTTGTTATTGATTCCATAAATATAAGAATATTTTGCAAATGAGCCCGATTGAAAACCAACATGTAAAAGGCAATACCTGATAGAACAGATGGTGTTGCCTCTATATCAAATTGGATTCAAGGATGCAAGACAATAAAGTGAAGGGAGAGCAATCCTCTTCATATTGTCTAAATTTATACATCACAAATTTGGGCAAAGGTATCTGAAACTGCACATCACAAACTCGGAGGTTGTTCAGTAATACTGACTGAATTATGCTTTAGCTGAATGAGCTATCAGATGTGCACAGGTGAATACCAGTTGGAGTTAAAATTAATAGTCTGGCAAAATGTGCTATTAGTTGAATAACAAAGGAGGTTTAACATACGCAATCGTTGGAAATTAACATTTTCTCATCGTTTACAGGATCCCTTAAGAGCCTTTAAACCCATCCTCACCTCCTTATCTTTCTCAAAACTTGTCCAGAAAAAAGAAACCTTCAGGAAAAGGAAGCCAGCAAACAGTCAAAACATCTGCTGGGGCTTTCTGCAGAATGACACGTTTCTCAATTGGAAGGAACATAATAAAATTTCCCCTTACACATGCATCAATAAAACATGGGGCAGGGTTCAGCAATAAGCACTTTAGTGCTCACAATAACCTTTATGCAAAGAAAGCAAGGGCCACATGCATGTGAACAGTCGGGCAAACTCGAGCTTGTTGCATGGATTACCTTAACGAGTTCCTCATCATCAGTATTCTGCATGAAGAAAAATGAAAACTGCACTATTATTATCTTTTTTCTATGCCTGATTTATTTATTTAGTCATCATCGTTCTAGTTTATATAGGATCAGTACGGCTGAGACAAGATGATTGAGGAACCTCATTGTGATACGTCCTAAAGAGTCATGCACAAGGATGTAACGTTTCAAGTATATGAGAATAAAAGATCAATGAAACATATTGCTCATAAGCTATTTCATCTACAATGTCTTCTTTATATGATACATTTGACAGCCAATGTTCTGAATTCCACCTTCAGCATTCTTCACCGTTGAAGCCCATTGGAGCATCTGTTACACAAACAATGCTAAGAACACAATAAGATGGCACCCACAGCAAACACGCACCAAGCCCCCCTGCACACACGCACTTCGTCATCACTCCGAGCAATCCAACTCCGAAGGTTCAGCCTGCTATGACGGCTCCATTGAGTTGAAAGGGCAAAAAGATCGACCACTAGGAGATTGTTGAGCCCAGAGGTAACTTTCAAAGTTTGCCCCTGCAGGTGAATGATTCATGTAAACTTATTCTTGTGTCCCTTTAAAAAAAAAAAAGGAAAAGATATTTTTGTTTGCTTGCCAGCTTAACCAAGGACCCAACGAGCCAAAGAAAGAGCTCAGGGACTCAAGATGTCAACTTGGGTACCCATCCCAGAAATCAAAGATTTGTGCTTCCCGTCATAAAAAAAATTCGCCCTTGCCTTTCGTACCTTTCATTCATTATTAAACTATCTCATCCATTACTGACTTATTGGACGGCTTATTCCATTTTTTTTTTGGGTAAACCCCATCGGTGTCCAGGGCTACTAGCACTCGACTAATCCGGTGTTCGGACGGGAGCGACACGGCAAATCTTGTCCAAATTGATGACTCCGGGGCTCAAACTCGGGGCTACTAGCTCCCGGTCTCTCAACTCGGGCATAGACCCGCTAATCATCTGTGTCAACCGAATTTAATTGACTTATTCCATTTTTCATTCTTCGTTGGATGCTTCAAATGACGGACGCCCACTCTTTTTAATAAATGGATAGCTAGTCTAATTATGCAATAAAAGAGCTCTATTTTTGAACATATTTGTCCATCTATAATGAAAATCACATTGGTAGGGATGGGCTCAGAGTGATCATGATTAGGCCATGTACGTCTGCATTTTTTCTCGAGGAAGAGAGATCCAACCAAATAATGCATATTCATAGGTAGGCAGCAAAAGATCATTTAAAGGATGAAGGCAACAAGAACATTACATAAAAGAATACACATTAATCAAGGTGTACAACTATACACATAATATATATTATCTCCATACATGGGGGAAAACAAAAGGTCATTTAAGGATGAAGTCAACAAGAACATTGCAAAGGACAATATACATTGATCGATGTGTACAACTATACACATAATATATATTATCTCCATATATGGAGGAATCCCTTCTAGTGGCAAAGCTTTTATTTATTTGTGTCATCTCAAAATGATCTCCTATATGGTCTGACCTAAGCAGCTAAAACATCGAGATAGATCGATAAGTTAATGTTATGAAATTTATGATGTTCATCTTTAATTGAATTATATTTTTGACAGAACCAAGAATGAAAGTTAGTGGGTAAGAATAATAAATGATTCAGAAGTTCATGAATTTATGAATATTTTCTTTAAAGAATTGTGACGAAGACAAGATCTCTTCAAAATTATTTCATTAAGTGGGTAAGAATAATAAATGATTCAGAAGTTCATGAATTTATGAATATTTTCTTTAATAAATTGTGACGAAGACAAGATCTCTTCAAAATTAGATTATAAATGATCATATATTATATTTCTATTGAATGTTCTCTAACTTTGATAAATGTTTATATATATAGTAAACATGTTTCTTTATAATTAAACTAATATGTATACAAATATGATAAAAAAAGTTTCAATATTAATTATAAAAAAGAAACACTCATTGGCTACATATCCCATCTAAGGCAGGTGGATGAGGCCAAAGTTGAGAAATTTCCTCCAATTGCTTATCCAGTTCATCCTAATTTAAATACTTTAGATAAATAGATTAAATAATAGTCTACTAGGAAACAAATATTAAACAAGTATAAATAACTATAACATGAAAATAATGATCCATGTTAACAATGAGATCATTTTCTCAACATTTTGTTTGAGTCTTTTAATTTTGAAGAACTAGAATATTTTTTCTCAACATATTTATAATCATTCATTACTCTTGACAATTTCAAAAGAGTAAATAAGAAAAGAAACCACTCAATGAAAATAATAGACAATTTGATCAAATCACATATATAATGGACTAAAAATAAATTGGAAAGAGTAAATAAGCGAAAGTAGAGAAAATAATATGAAACAAATCAAAACACAATAAAAGAATAAAATGAAAGTAAAAAAGTTATATTTTGAAATCAAAATAAAAAAAAGTTTATAAGAACCCATATCATAATTATGCAGGAAGACAATTTAAAACTTGGATAAATAAAATATCTAATTTCAACACGATTGATTAAAAAATAAAAAAATTGCATAAAAATGCGAGTAGTGATTCAAACTTGTTAGAGTAAAACTCTATCACAACTTAAGCGATAATTATATAAATGATCATTCAAGTTTCGCTCGTATCAGAATGGTATTGAACTTCACTATGTAACTAGATCATCAAACTTGAAACGATTATTAAATTTCATTTGTGCATTATCATCTATTTTAATTTTGATATCCACGTGCAATTATGAGAATCCACATAGATATGATATTATCCTCGAATCGAAACCGAGTAGCAAAAATATTATGTGATAAAATAATTATAATAACTCTAACAATCTCTTAGAGAGTTTATATTCATCTTGAATCTTTCTTTAACCCTGCTAAAGTTCACAATAAGAGCAGCAAGACACCCTTAATAGGAAGTTGTCTTTTACTAAATTCAAAAAATAATAGGAAGTTGTCTTACTGAATTAAAAATAATAATAAATTTGTAGTTGCGTTAAAAATTAAACATTATAAACTATCATAATTTGATAACAATTTGAATTGGAGGTGAAGTTTTATCCCCCAGGGAGGACCTAATGACGTCAATTGGTATCAACTATACTATTCCTATAATAAAAAATATTATCTCATTATTTATGCTTATATCTTTAATCCACCTACATTGTCCTTATTCTTGGAGATGAAATATTTTGCTCTCACTTTTTGCATGATCTCACATTTTTTGTTTGATTAAAAAATAAAAAATAAGATCTTAATATTGAAATCTCGAGTCACGAAGGTCTTCATGTTTTTGAAAGCTTTTAGAAGAATCCCTGCTACTGGACACATTGGACATTACTCTCTCTTTTCCTTTATCCTCTTCTCTTCACATTTTCTTAAAAAAGGTAATCACATTGTTAAGTTTTTACCGTCTTCTATTCACAAAAGGTTTCTTTTACTTTTTTAAATTAATTTTTAAGTTTATAAGCGTAATAAAATGGTACAACAAAAGCTATGTTTGGTAAGGTAGAAATAGGGTGATTTTTCCTCCAATTTGTTGTGGGTCGGAGCAAAAGAGTACAACTTTTCATACTTTCTTAGAAAGAAGCCTAAGCTTGCTCTTCGTGACAACACCAAAATGTGTTGTGTTGTGTATAAAAGCTACCCCAAACGCACTCTAAGTGAATAATAGGATAAAGTATTTATTGGGATAGAAAATGAAGCCTAGGCACAATTATAATGTGTTGTTGTATTGTTGCAAAGCATTCATAGGAGTTATTGAGGGCAAAATAGTAGTTTCGTGAAGCCCAACTGACCTTGTAGAATTGTCGTTGTGAGCTGGTTTCCACAATATCGAAATCTCTTGGAGCATGCCTAATTTGACCAATCATTCACGAGAAAGTAGGTTTATTAGGATACCATTTAGTATGTCCAATTTTTTTGGGTGGTGCTGATGGTCAGAATCCATTTTTTATGTTACTTGCACTACCCTTGGATATATGTCATTAGCGACAATGTAATGCTTATGTTCATGAGGAATTTGCCTCTTAGTTGTCCTTCGTGGTAGCAACCAAACTTTCTTTTTTATGAAACAAAGGCTGAAGCCTGGAATACAAAGAAGACTAAAGACTAAAGAAAAAGAGAAACATAGGACTCCTCATGGGAGCATACAAGGTGCAATGACATCAACAATATTGTTGAATCTAGGATTCGGAGAATATTTTGAATGATCATAAATTTGTAAAGTGAACTCAGCCTATACTAATGAACTTGTTGAGTTAATTTCTGAAACAGGATATACACAAGTTTAGAGTAGCGGTCGACCTAAGCTGAATGAGTGGACGACCAGTGCACACGTAATTATATCAGAAGAACTACATGTGTGCAGTGGGCGTCCTATCTATATGAAGCGGTCGACCAACATCAGAGGGAGGATATATGAAATTGAGAGCAGAAGCATGAACGGTCGACCAAAGATATGAAGGGGTCGACCAGTATAAGAAGGGAGTGCATATGGAGCTGAATGATATATGGAGGGATGAGGTGGACCGGTCGATCAGAGATGAGGAACGGACGACCGGAGGAAAAGGCT
>LTAE01004816.1:3197-23005 GCA_001647135.1 Pontederia paniculata | reverse complement strand
GGTTGCCCTAGCTCCATCATATATATGTTATCTTTGGAGCGGTTATGTACTCTGGTGGTTTTGAACATTAAACATAGTGAAAAAACTCTCTGCGACGGCCGTGGACGTAGGAGATCCATCTCCGAACCACGTAAAATTTGTGTGTGTTTTTCTGAGTTTCTTGTGATCTTTCTATTCTTGTTCTTCGAATTTCCCAACACTTATATTAACTAGGAAACCTCAAATACCAGAGATAAATAAAATCCTAAATAAATAGGAAAATAGAGTACTGAACAAATCAAATGCATTCTCACTCCAAATCCAAACTCCTACAGGAATTCTAGTCAAAATTTCATAATAATGAAAAAAATAAAACTTTCAGGGCAAATTTTAGACAAATAAATCGTTTCTAAACATATTCAAGTGTAAAAGGGAAATTTTGTTTAAAGATGTAAAGGTAAAGAAACTAACTTGAAAGAACACAGCTTCTGGATGACTACATTTAGGGCATGCGACTGTCTTTGTGCGAGGAAGAGTTGGATCACCAGCAACATCTTGTAAAATTTGAGTTTGTTCACTAGCATTATGTTGCACCACATTTCTATAGACGCAATTGCTATCAGCTACCTCCTACATTAGGTGTATATTTAGTCATTATTGGCTTGATACATAATAATTAGTAGACATGATAATCCAAAATTGTTAATTCATCTACACATCAGCCTTAATTCTTTACAAATTGAATAAAGAACTATAAAAGTTAATGGGAAAAAATTCAATTGTTGACGATTATGGTTCTTGAAGAAGATATTTAATAATGTCTTATTATTTATGTATCGTATCTTAATTAATATATGCTTATTGCTCAATCTAATTTTTATTATTACTAAAATAAATGATACCATGAAAATTACTTTAACAATGAAAGATTGTATTTCTATACTGGGGTAGTGTACTTTTGATCCAACTTATCATTTTATAGCATTGTTTTTATGTCAAATTTTATTTTGACCATTATTCGGGTTCTTTTGTGTCGCATCCACAATTGCATCAAGCTTATCATATTTGTATCCTCTTTATATGTTTCAATACAACAATTCTGCGCATATATTCGGAAGTATCATATATGCATATAAATTTTGATTAAGAAATAATAGAACATTTAGTTCACCAGATCAATTAAAGTTGTAAAAAAATATTCTCTTTGTCCCTCCTTCCCCTCTCATACATCATCATTGTACATATTTACACATCTCCCTCTCTCCTTATCGTGATAGTCTTCTTTTAAAAAAAGAAGAAAATAATTTTCAAACTAATAATGCCTAAAAAGTAAATAAGTCATTAGATTCAACATGGAATTGACATGTATTTATTTGCAATTAAAATTCTCAAATCTAAACATACAAGATTAGAAAAGGAATGATTGCGAAAATACATTAAACCATACTTTAACATGTAACCTAGAACATGTAGAACAAGCATGAGAGAAGAGTCACGACCTCATAGTGGCAACTGCGGCAAGCGAACAAAAGAACCTTATGAACCTTATCATCTTTGGGATACAACAAGTTATTACTGCACAGAGGACAAAGAGCAAACAAAGAAGACACTAATGTTATTTAGGATGAAAAATATAGGAAAAATATTTAAAAAAAATACAAAGAAAACGATACAACATGAAGTGGAAGAAATAAGACAAAAGAAGTGTGTGTGATTGTGTGCATACCACTCAAGGCAAAACTTCATTGTGCTCATGATGTTAATTGCGGATTTAGGGCAATGGTGTCTGCCTCTTTCTTGGCTGCTTCTTCGAGTGTTTTTTTGTTAAACATCGCTTATACCATGGGTTTTTATAGTAACAGAAAAGACCCCGAAGGGATCACGTGCTAAGCATATGGCTACAATATTTAAGGTTCATTAATCAATCAAATATATGTATATTTTACTTTTATCAGAAAGTAGAATTTTATAATCTTGAGACAAGTCTCAAAATATCAATTAGGAGCGAAGTGATTGGGGTCTTCTGATAGAAAATTCTCCCTATATTTTGGATACTTTCGTGTAATTTCTTTTTTGCATTCTTATGTTATATTTACTAAAGATCATGCTTCATGACAATTCGATAATATGTTTGTGGACATCTCTATTTCAGTTAATTCCATTTTATAATTTAGTATATCCTTCCAATGTTTTTTTTAATCATTTAAATCAACTTTGAGAAAAGAAGTCACTTCTCCAATTGTTTATTTTTATTTTCAAATTTATTAATCAATATAATCATTTTTCCCATCATTGCATTATAAATGCTTAAAACATGATTTAATGCATAACGCATGCCATTAAATATTTTTATATTTTCCATATAAACAACCATAATAACTAATATATAACCCACACAATTTTTTGTTTCTTTTTTAAATTTCTTAATCAATATAATCAGTTTGCCTCATTTTTACATTATGAATCATTTAAACATAATAAATGTCATTAAAATCTCATATTTTCCATATAAACAACCATACTATAACTAATTATCCTTCTATGTATTCATGAGACATTAAAGCTCAATAAATAGGTCATTAAAACCATTAGATAACACATGAGAAAATTAAGTGTGAACAAAATTTAATAATCTTTTTCTCATTATATCATACTGAATAACTATAACATTGTACATCAAAATATCATATTTTCAATATAAAAACATATCATAATTCATTCTACCTTTATATTATAATGGATAATCAAATATCACTAAATAGGTTATTAAAATCATTCCATATTATATATCATAATAAATGACAATATAAAATGGTTGAATAAGTCAACATGCATTTAAGTTTTGTAATGAACAAAAAGTTAAGTAAATTCTAGTTATTGTGACTGATAAAACTATATTAATTTTTCTAGAAAAATTGCTAGTATCTTAAGTGATTTATACATGTAAGTCAAAAATTGATTTACAAAAAATATCAACCCCATAAAAACAAGTATATATAAAGAAAATACCAAATACTACTAAAAATCTCAATTAGGAAAAATAAAAAATTACTCATATTGTATTCAATTAATTTACTCATGAATCACTCCACAAAACATAATGGAAACAAAAGGTGAAGATCTTAAGTGATTTCATGATTGAAACTGCCAATCAAGTACAAGCCACCTAGGATTACAAGTAATTTTGCAATAAAAAGTTTAATTCTAATTGCTACAATATAATTAGAAACTATAATTATAATTACTAAAACTTTTTGTTCATTTACATGTCTTACTTATACAACTATTTTTCTCTTTTTTATACATATAATAACTTCAATTTCACTCTTTTTCTAGATAAAGTAGTAACTTCATTAAGTTAAATCCTAAATTGAATTTTGAGTAGAGAGATGAGGGAAATAGAAATTTCTATTTTAAATTTATGTTCTGTGTGATAGTATTTAACCAATGAATGTTTTTGAGGATTGTAAAAATATTTTGTCCTAAGTGACTCCAACAAAAAAAATGTAGTGTATGTTCGTACCGTAAGAAAGTAGTACCTAGATCTGCTCAACAATTAACATATTTTTTTCTAACCATACTAAATTATAAGAGAACAAAATCAATGACACTCCGTGTGAATCATTTCTAATTTTGACATAAAATAGATCATCTTACGTTGTTAAATTGTCATATAGCACACCTATTGTGCCTAAAAGGTGCTATGCACATGATGCAACTCAATACCTCTATTTTTTTTCCTCTTATAGTATCATTTAAATGTGGTAGATTATTATAATAAATACTTTAACCTACTTTTGCAAAATTATTTTTTATAATGTTAAACTATAAATAATTTAGTAATAATCGATCAACTTTATTGTATTAATATTATAATTTTGGATCATTTGAGTCAAGCTATGAGTTATCAAATTATCGAACATTCAATATGTTATCCAATCCGAAATTAATTAGGGTAATCGGGTTTGACCTGATTCAAGATAGTGACCTAACTTAAAAGTGTTTGGATCGGTTCAAACATGTGCTCGCCCCTAATAGTTGTAATCAAGGTGAACATATGATCAAATGCATGCTTACAATCATGAGAAAAATACACAATTGCATGACAAGAAAAACTTATAAGTCAACAACTTAAGTATTTCAATTTCTCATGTATATAATGTCTACCTCTTGACAGAATATATAGTAGTTGAAGTAAAAAAAACTTATACTATATAGATAAAAGAACACAATTATAAATTTAGTTGGAAATAGACTTATGCAAGCTTAATTTATGAAAAAAATAGTTATTCTTTATTATGGTTTGTTTTCAAGAAACTTAATGTTTATTCTAAATTCTATTTGTATTTTGTATTTGGATAGACTAAGTGATACTTGTTGTAATATTTATATAAATTCGTAAACAACTCATTTGATTTATTTCAATTTTCCTTAAGAGTGTAGTTGAATTTTTTTTAAGATTTATCTCTCTATGAAATGGTCACCAAAAATTGAAGTAGCATGTTATGTTTCTTTATCCTGAGAGAAAGATTGAGGTGCACTTAAAAGTTTATATGTCCTGGTATACATAGCATTTTCTAAAAGATATCAGTATCTTTCATATTTTTTTGTATCAACCTATAAAAATATTACATACTAACTGTGACTAAATAGAGCAAGAGCAACTCTTAGGGGCCGTTTGGCGCATTCCCAGTTTTTATTAACCGGTAATTTAGATCACCACTAAAATAGATTACTACTTTATAAATTACCGGTAATATTATATCATAGTGTTTGGTAAGTAGCAATAACACAAATTATAATTTAAATTACGAAATAAAAATCACTAAAATACCCTTCAAAATTGTTGAATTAAAATAAATATAAACAAAAGAAAAAAAAATAAAAAAGTGAGTTATGTCAAAATATGGTTTATATTATCAATCATAAAATAATTAAAAATTTAGAAGATAATGTTGAATACTATTATTTCGTGATAAAATGTAAATATTTTTAAAGTTTGGTTGTAAGGATAATTTTGTCAAAATGCATGTCATCTTACTAGTAATCTGAAAAGACACCTCCCATGAGTGCTATCTTCATTATCAAAGAGGTGATAATTTAGATTACCAGAGAAGTAAAAATTACCGGTAATCTGTTGCAGCCAAACGTGATAATATAGTGGGCTCTGGGAATTTTAAATTAAATAGCCGGTAATCTATCTTTGGCATAATTTTCGTTATGCATGTTGGAATGATATGACTGCAAAGTCCATAAAAAAGTAGACATAATGAGCATCTAGCATAGTTGTTTCGTAATTTTTTAGGTAAAGAAGATATTCAACTAATCAACTAAACTCTCTGTCTCAGTTAAGGTTTGTTCATAATATTGGTTAGCTATGATTCACCCTTCCTCTCAATCATCAATGATTAAGAGCTAACTTAAAATATTTCATATCTAATATGGATAACTTTTAGTGATTTAATCTATTAAAATCTTCCAAATCTAATCTAATAGTATAAATATGAAAATAAAGCATGAACTCATGAATTGACTATCAACTCGTTGTAACAATATATTGAATGAATCCATATACAAACCTAAAAATGCTTCATCTATAAAAATGATATCGACGAGAGATTCGTCAAAACATATATTTTTTGATGAATTTCATGTTCTTCTCATTCCTCTTCTTCATCCTTTTCTGTTGATCTTGTTCGTCTTTTGTTCCTCCTTCACGAGAGAGATCCAAAAAAATAAAAAAGAGAATTTGGTTGGGGAAGGGATATTAAGACTGACTATAGGATTTTTATAGACCAAGAGATCATTATAGATATTTTTTTTTCCTAAAGACAAAATCACAAATAGAGAAATTTAGAGGATTAACTTAGAAAGTAAGTTATGGGCGTACTCTATTTTCTTTCTTTCTTTCAACTCTTAATTTAGAGTAATCTCTTTTATCTTTTTATATTTTAAATTTTTAAATATTTTATCTCCTAAAAATTTGGGTAGCTACATCTTCGAACTTTGGTAACATGCATATTTATCAAATTAAATGTAATAAGTAATTCTCTCGTAAGTTCTCCTTTATCATCATATGGATGTCTATTTAGAACATTTCTCCGTAATATTGGTGAATGAAGAGTACGATGTAAAGCCAATTTTGATCAACAAGCCCACGTTTGCAACAAGGATCTAGAATTTTTCTTCTATATAATACCTTGAAGCAACTAATTAAGTACATGTGACAATATATAATTTTCGAAAAGATCAGTAGCATGATTCAAATTTCAAAAGTATCGTTTCTTTAATGTGGTTAATAAAGGTGTGTCTCAATTGAGAGACGAGAACTACTAATCTTGAGTTTGAGCTTCAGAATCGTCAATTTGATCAGGAGAATATCATTTTGCTCTTCGTCTCCGATTTCAGATTAATCAAATACTAATAACCCTGAATATTAAATACCTATAGGGATAATTCAAAAAAAAATATTAGATCTTTTAATCTTTTTTATATTCAATATTTGGTTATTGATATATCTATGATGTTCAAATGCTTTTTTTCCTGACATCACAGTTTTAAAAAAAATTATCTTACTTATATCATCTTTAATTATATATCTAACTATGACAAATCATACTCTTAATAAAAAAATTGAGTTACAAAAACATATTATCTTTATTTATATATCTAATTATGATAAATCAAACTCTCGATAAAAAAAATTACTAATCTCTTCATTTTCTAACCCCATATTTTGACTAGCTACAATAATTCGTACTTCTCGAGTAGACACGTATTTATTTTTAAAATACGTATTAATTAAATTGGAAAGAATACACGAGTATTACAGCACACTCGTGCGACGATCCACCTGTGCTCCCTGCTCGTGATATTTAGCTGGACAAAATTTGTTCCAACGTACAGGTAGACCATCCGCGTACGTACCTGTTGAGTTGCATGAGGCACCAATCTGTGTCACAATTATTAATTTATAAAAACTTTGTGCACCATAATTTGATAATTAAAATCCTCCCCAACAAGATTCCACGAAAGGGGCCTCTTAAATCTAGCCACTTTGATGCATAATCTCATATCTAATTTTACTCTTATAGCCCTTAATTTTTTTTATTGCTCTTATAATATCCAAGATTACTAGATTCGATAATCTGCGTCGCTTCGAATCGAACATCTAATTATGATAAGTCAAACTTTCAATAATTTTTTTAGGTCCATAAAATTCGAACTAGATATCTTCTTAAACTCTTTATCGTTTCATTTCAACCCGTTAATATTTTTTATCAGCTCATATAGAGCCTCATTAGCACGAAGATTGCAAATATATAATTATTTATAGTATTATTTTTAAAAAATATATATATGATTAATTTATAGAATTTATAATTTTGACGATACGAAAACTCCAAGTGAGAATTATATAGACGTTCATATCCCAACAAGTTCAAAGCAAGAACTTCGTAAATCAATCACGAAAGGGAACTAAAATATTTGTTCAAGAATTCTCGTGGTATCATTTTGTATCTAGCTTATAATTCTGTTAGATTAAAGGAGGTGAAAATCGTCTTAGAAAGAAAATAATACAAATTGAATAGCATAATTTTGACTTTGCCTTTCTTTTAATTAAAAAAAATCTGATCATGATCTAATGGTTGGTAACCCACCTATTTAAAAAAAATATGTTCCATGAAAAGATTGGTTGGTTTTGGGTTACATAAGAAATAATAAAATCTCATTTTTGTTCGATAATAATAAAATCTCATCTTAGAGCCATCATTATATAAAAGTGTTTAAACATAAAAAAAAATATAGCCTTCTAAATATCAGAGTTTACATAAAAAAACATAACTCATATATTAAGTAAATTCTTTTTTCGATAAAACTACTATGCCAATTCTAACTTTAATCAACATCGATCAAATTTATTATACCTCATCTTTTTCATCATATTAGCTTGCATAAAACCTTTCTCTACAATTTAAAAAAAAAAATATGATTCCAAAATAAGGTATGCATGAGGCAAGGGCTCAATCGTCCTAATCTTCTTGTATATTATATTAACATATTTATTATTAACGTTAGTTCATGTCCTTTCTATATCTATATATATAAGCATATATATATGTATACAAGAGCCACAGTCGTCTGTACTCTGTACCATACCCCAAGTTAAAATTGTGCCCAGGGCGATGAACAAGGGACAGTGAGCAAGCGGAATCCAGAGAGAGAGAGAGAGAGAGAGAGAGAGAGAGAGAGAGAGAGCTAATGGGCAACAGCCTGAGATGCTGCTTGGCTTGCGTCCTCCCATGCGGGGCGCTCGACTTGGTGCGCATAGTTCACCTGAGCGGCCAGGTCGACGTGCACAGCCGGCCGGTCCTCGCCGGAGAGATCTTGGCCGCTTATCCCAACCACGTCCTCACCAAGCCGTGCTCGCAGGTCGTGGCTCGCAAAACTGCCGTCGTCTCGGCCGAGTCCCAGCTCAAACGCGGCAACATCTACTTCCTGATACCAGCGACGTCGGTGGCGCCGTCGACAGGCGACCGGGAGAGCGAGACCAAGCGCCGGGAGAGACGGACGCGCGCGACGTCACCTTCAGCAGCCGACGGCGTCGCCGCGGACCAGACGACGACGACGACGTCGTCGTCGTCGCCCGGCGACAGCAGCTACTTGGCCGAGATCCTATCGGAGGTGAAGCCCACTCATTGCCGTCGCCGGAGCGGCCGGATCGCCGTGTGGCGCCCGCACCTCCAGAGCATACACGAGGACCCATGAAGGCCCGTCCAACGTCGCCGCGGCCGGGAATTCTTCCGTAGGGGCTACCAGTGGCTCCATTAGCGCATGGGTAGCATTTTTTTTATGTCTAGTTGCAAAACTTGTTCCTTTTTTTTTATTTTCATTTTTTTGTGGAAAACCACGTAATACGTGCACACCTATTTTTTACCCCTCTTCCAATTGTGTGCAAAAAAAAAAGGAATGTTGATTAACTGTATTTTTATTATCATATTCTCTTTGAAAATGGAGATTCATTGGAAGATTAATGGCAAATTGTCCTTGTAATCATATGGGATTGTAGTTAATGTGTAACTTGCACTCTTGTGTGTGTGTGTACATGTATATAGATATGGGCATTGTAAATGGGTTTAATGCATCTGAATGGTTTAAGTATGCAAAGCATATACAAAAATCAACAAATACATTAAATAAATTTTCTTTACTTATCAACTTAAATATTTATTATTAATTTTGCACTAAGACTTGCTATGCATATATACATAGTAAAATTTTATTATCATTGTTTGATTGCTTATTATTTTATTTATTTATTTAGATATGACTTAGTAGCTAGAAAGATTAGAAAGGCTTAAACATCTCACTCCAAAATTATGAGAGCTCAATCTACTAATCACTTGCATCAATCAATATTGGTTAAGCAAAGTTATCTAATTAAGCTTATTTTTTTGTGGATGTGTGCAATTCCATAGGGTGGATAAGTCCTTAGGCCTTACAATATCTTTGCACATTAAAAGAAGATACATATGATCTAACTTGCAAGGAGGTTTTGGGTCCTCTCCACTTGTCCTAGACGCCATAGATTGGAGCTGTCATGGCTATGCTAATTAAGAGAGCATAAATGGGTGGATGATGTTCCAATTAAACAAACATTTAAGAAAGCCTCTGCCCAGGGGAATAGATCAAGTTTGGTTGCCGTGAGGAGGTCCTCAGCTTGCTTCCTAGAAAGGGCTACCAAAGTAGTAAACAAAGGGATCCATAACAGCTAATACTGTGCATTCTTTATTGCTGAACTACTGGCTACATAAAACCTTAAATCCAGTGACTAATCAGAAGAGTTCATCCACAAAAATGCTAATTAATATTCACACATGCACACCATGAGATCTTAAGATCCAAAACATTGATTCATATATAAGGCCAGTTAATTTTGTTGAATAGAAAATGAACCCTATTGGAAGTAAGTATTAAGAATTGCAGACATTGGAGATAAATGACCTTGGGCATTTATAATGGCCAGTGGGTAGTAGTTACTGATCAAATAATGATACATTCATTTTATATGCATATATCTATAATATTAATTCCTCAATGATTGGTCTCGCTGGTCATGGTTGAATGGGGAACCAAATGCTATTTATACACGCCGGTGAAGGCATGAACGTCCAACTACTAGTATGTTTTTGGTGAAAAAATACTGTTTGATCACGCTAAGTACTTATTAATGGTGAGTTTGCTACACTCAAATGCTTTCATCTCTATGCATTAAATGCCATAAATTTGTTCTGTTGATGATTAATAGATTATCGAATACAGAGTTCTAATGGATCGTTGTGAAATTTTGTTCTGAAATTTAGTTTCTGCCCATCTTTAGGAACAGCAAACTGACTTGGAAAGCTACTGCTTGTTTGTTCTCATGCTCATGTAGATCAGAGATGTCCTGTTCTGCATATACGTTAAACACATCTGTAGGAGAGAGAGAGAGATCATCATAGGCCAGAGCACAACCAGGTTCGGATCCGGATCGACATCGACCCGATACCGCCCCGATTGTAATCGGGAATTGAAAAATTAAAATCGGTACCAGAATCGGTTTCAACTGGTACCAGGACCGGGTTTGACCCGAAAATCTGAAATACAATCGGGAATATAATCGGGAATATTCTATTATGATAATTTAAATACAGAGAACAGCATAAGTAGATATGATGTCAACCGGTCGCCCGCACTCAACCTGCGGTCGACCACTCATTCGCCTCCGTCTGCCTTCTGCTTTGGTCGTCCACTGTCTCCACCCTGAACCCTCTGGACGTCAACTCTCAGCCTTGGCAGTTTACTGATCGTCCGTCGTCCGTTCTTCAACCTGCGGTCGACTACTCATCCGTCTGCATTCTACTTTGGTCATCCACTGTCTCCATCTTGAGCCCTCTGGACGTCCACTCTCAACCTTGGCAGTCTAATGGTCGTCCGTTCTTCAACCTCGGGTCCTCGGGCAACAACTCATCCGTCTGCCTTCAGTTTTGATCGTTCACTGTCTCCACCCTGAGCCCTCTGGACGTCTCACTCTCAGCCTTGGCAGTCTACTAGTCGTCCGTTCTTCAACCTCGGGTCCTCGGGCGACCATTCATCCGCCTGCCTTCGGCTTTGGTCGTCCACTGTCTCCACCCTGAGCCCTCTGGACGTCCACTATCGGCCTTGGCAGTCTACTGATCGTCCGTTCTTCAACCTCGGTACTCGGGCAACCACTCATCCGTCTGTCTTCTGCTTTGGTCGTCCACTGTCTGTCTGTCTGCCTTCTGCTTTGGTCGTCCACTGTCTGCCTTCTGCTTTGGCGTATGGAGAAGCCGAGAAGATGAAAAGAATAGCCGTCATTAAAATTGTGATATGAAAATATTAGGGCATTAGGCATTAGTTATCTACATAAGTTCCGGGTCGGATCACGAGTCGGGTTTCAAGACTTGGACCCGGAACCGGCCGGGTTATCAAGATGGGAGAACCGGATCCGCTCCGGTTATAAATCGATCCAAAATTTTTTCCGATTTTTCGGGTCAACCGGGTCGACCCGGTCTGTGCTCAGCCCTAGATCATCATTTGTTGTCTTGCTTTGTTTGAGATCTAGAACAAAGTCTTCAAGTCATTTGAGAATTTTAGTACACCATTCATTTGCCTTGGGACAATTTTGATTGGTGCCCATCTCTTGTACCAGTAGGAATGGGTTTATTCCGCTGCGTTTCCAGGTTCTTACACAGGAATGGCTCTGGATTTGATTTGCTTCCTACGAGAGATCCGGGCAGCAATGAATTTGAGAGGCAAGCAAGAAGTTTCTTATTCTTACTTTTATTTTGATGATATTTTTTAAAAGAACTTTAGTTTTAGTCGGTAATTATTTTATAGACAGACGCTATGGGAGTATTTTCTTCATGAATAAAATAGAGAATAGCTAAAATATTTAGGAACATTGTCAAACATGAAGTAGAACAGAAATAAATCTCTTTTTCTTCAAAATTTACCTAAAAATAACAAAATTAATATTTCTTAATTATTACAAAGAAATATATATTCTTATCTTTAGCAAGAATAATATTTCCTTTTCCAATCATTTTCTGTTAATATTTTTTTCTTAAATAACACAAATAATAATAAAATTAGCTGAATAATAATTATTGTCACACCATCTATAAGTTTAATGTATATTTCCTATGTGGTAAAATTATGGAATCTGTTTGAGCAAAAAATTGGAATTCTTTTGTGGACAATTTATTCTTAGATCACAGACCTATCAATAGGACAAAAAGACATGCTATTATCAACAATGGTTTGATCTGAAGGTGGCATATTAAAAGACCCAACAAAATGCCATCGATCACATAACTCCACTCCGGTTGCTCGTATGCAGCATGTCATTTCTCTAACCCTTTTTTTCAGGAAGATGTCATTTCTAAATTATTTGCAACATTTTGTGATCAAACCTTGATACCAAAAAAACAATAACATAGCAATTTATTATATATCTCTTCCTTGCTTTCATATGTATCATCAGATCAGACCATAAGCACACCAAATTTAAAGGAGAGTACAGAAAGACTCTGCAATCTCAGATGCAGATGTGATGTTTGAAGGGTGGATTTATTCCCCTCAAATGCTGAGTAATAAATAAGATGGAAAATTTTAGTTTTGTTTGATATTTAATCATTTGATTATTTAATATGGTAAATTCTCATTATTTTGCATCCTTGTACTACATATAGATAGTGTCAAACAGACAAAAAAAATGATCCTCTCCATTTTCAACATAGCAAAGCTGTTTAACAGAGCCACACAAACATTAATTTTTTAATAAAAAATACTCCAGTTATCCAACTTAAAAAAGAAAAACTTCACAGCAACAAGAAAATGTGCATGGAAAAGAAAATATGATGTGCAGACAGAAAACACAAATGGCCTCTAAAATACAGGTTCAACTCAATCCAAGAACACCACATGTTCCTGAGGTGGAAACATGGCGACAATTGTGCTCACTGCAAGAAAGAAAAGGGGCAAACAGTGTGCTGTTTGTAGATCTTTCCCCAAAGGACTGTTTTTGAATTGATTGCACCCGAAACTTGGAAAACTGATGTTTTATAATAAAGTATGATGTCAACTAAATTACCACACAGAACAACGTACGATAGAGGCAATCACACATAAGGAAACAGAGGAAAGTATCCGAAAAAAAGACACAGGAAGTATATGTTTGGGAGAAAGCAAAGGACATGAACGTTCTTTACCTCTGCGTGAAGAGGAATAATAAGGGATATTCCAACTCCTAAAGCAATAACAATAAGGAATGAACGAGTTCTTCTCTTATAAACATGCTTGTTCAAAAATGAAAAGTTGTAGGGTCTTTTCTCAAATTGCAGTATTCAGACATAAGAACAACAAGACTCTACATCTTGGTGAATGCTGAATTAACTAACCTCTTTTGAGATAGAGAAGTCTTTTTTTCAGCTACTGGCTTATCAAAATCAATATAAAAGGAGAAGTTAATTCATAGAAAAAGAAAAGAATTGGAAACAGTTCAGCTGCAAGTAGGTCTTCAAATTGAGATCCAATAAGGGTAACTTGACTGAATGACATTTCTTTCTGATATAAGAACAAGAACACTGAGTGTATGATAAAGTGGGACAACATAAACCTATAACATGCTGCTAAAGCAGATGGGAAAGTTCAGCAGGATGCTTCATATTTCAGAACTTTATAGGCTTCCAATTGTCAACAGTTAGATAGTACTGCGAAATATATGTGATGCAGCATTAATGGATAAAAAAGCAAATCTAATAAAAGAACATGGTAAAGAATGCAGATAATGTGAAGCAAAAACCTTTCTCCTGCAACTATAAAGTGTCGAATATAGTATGATGCAACCTAGATGGTTTACTAATTTCAAAACAAACTAAGAAGATGTGGAATAGGAAGTCCATGATACTATGCCATTGCTTGCCAAAGTCATGTTTAGTCGCTAAAATGCAGAATTACACAAGACTATCATTTCCATGCTTGATGACCTTCCTAGGCATGTAATGTTGAATGTTAACTTACCTTTCGGTACAACCACCAAGAATAGAGCATATGCAATTCTACCATTTGAATATGCAGAGGTGTTCTCTGATAGTGGACAGTAATTTCTTATAAATTAACAGCATATCATCTAAGTGCAACCATCATTGCCAGAAAAAGGTTCAACCATCGAAAACAGATGAAGAATGGTCACAGCAGAAGAGAGCAAATCAACAATTTATGATCCATTTATTCTTCAAAGATGTAATCAGTACACATAATGGAATTTAAACTTTGATTTGAATGCAGTAACACATATCTTCTTTATGGAATTTCATCTATAGAAAGCATTACAAGTATAATTCCTGTAACAGTAAAGTGAAGAAAGAGAACAGAATTGTTACAGCAACTATTTTGTTCATTTAAACTCTATATTATTCTGTGATCATTTACCAATATCAAAACCACTGGTGGACGAGGACGCCGTTCCGACGTAGCGACGTGAACAGGTTCAAGCACTCCCCATAGGTGTTGTGGTACTTGGGACTTCTCTGACCAGGGCAGCACTTCTGCCACCGGTTGTAATGGCACTCCAGGAACAGCTCGTCGATCAGGCAGATTGCGCCCGTCTCGAGGAGCCTCGGCAGCAGGTCGAATTCCGTCCCCTCCACGTCCATCTTCATCACCACGTAGTCCCCCTCAGTCACCGTCCCCTTGAGCCACGCTGCAAGGTCTAATCCTGGCACGGCATGCGCCTTCCCTGCTGCAGCGAGGCCGCCGGAGCTTGCGACGGCTCTAATTCTGCCCATCCCCTGGCCCTTGCTCTTGTCCTGGTCTTCGGCGTCGTGGTTCACCTCGAATGTTAGGGTCTCATTGCGCACCCACGCAGCGAAGGGCAGCAAGGTGACGCCTTTCCTTGCGGCGTAATCCCCGTGAAACGCCGAGTCGGCTTCGATGGCGTAGATGTCGAACGTATGATTCTGCTTCGGGTACTGCTTCCTGAACCAGCTGCCGATGCTCGAGCCGTAGCTGCGGGCGCCGACGTCCACGTACACGTAGCGGGACTTGAAGCTGATGTCCGCCATGGACGGCAGGTACTTGATGTTCATGAGGTTTCGCTTGAGTGTGATCCACGGCTTCAACGGCTCTTCTTCGATGAGCGGTTCGGCTGACTGCAAAATTTGGAGCTTATGTTCGGCAACTGAGCATTTCTCCGGCGAAGTGACGCCGACAAGGTGTGGGATCTCTCCGTCTACTCGTTTCTGGAAGACGACCTCGCGCAGCGGACCGGACGCGGCGACGATCTCGCGTGACCGGATGGTGGCAAAGCCTGGGAACAGGTTGGTCAGCGAAAGCAGGCTGTATGCATCACCCGCGAACGCGGTGAGGACGACCAGGAACGAATCCGGCTGCAATGCCCTCGCCATCTCTGTTGCCAGATCTGCCGGCCGGCTGCTCTGGTCGAGGATACATCCAGCGAAGATGAAGCTGAAGGTGCCGTTTTTGAACGGCAACCGGAGAACAGGGTCGTGGTTGGTGCCCGCGGCCGCGGCCACCACGAGCGGCGGCGAATTCTTCTTCGCGACGCCGACGGCGTCAGCGATGCCGATCTCCTTGAGGGCCAGCACTTCGTACCCAGCGGGCGTGCCAACGCAGAGGGCCTTCGACGCCGACGAAAGGAAGCCCTCGCCCGCAAGGTCCTGGAACACGGAGGAATAGAACTCGACGGCCTTGCGCCACTCGCGAGTGGTCCACAGGGCTCGCTGCGCCGGAGTAGCGTTGGCGACAGACCCCTGACCGGTGTGGCTGGCGGAGGCCTTGGCAGCGGCCGCCAACGCCTTGGAGGTTCCCGCGCCGGTGCCAGCAACGATGATGGACTCCCCCGGGGAGGAGAAGAGGCAGTAGTCGCCGGCGGCGCAGGAGCCGCCGTAGAGGGTGACGACGTAGACGAACCGAAGGAAGAATACGGAAACGCCGAAAAGAAGCAGTCGGCGGAGGAGGGTGCGGACGGAGCTCGACTTCGTCGGAGGCTCCATTGCCGGAAGGGCAAAACGGGAAAAGAATAAAGAATTTCTCAATTATAATTTGTATACAGAGAAAGGAAAAAAAAATGATCCTAACAACAGAACGGGGGAGGAGGAGGAGGAGGAGGAGGAGGCGGCGGCCGCCGGCAGATGGTTAACGGGAGCAGAAGCGGGCGGAGGTGTGGTTGGCGCCGACGAGGGAGCGGTGGGAGGACAAGGAGCGGAAATAGAAGGCTCTGCGACGGGTAAATCGGGAATCCATATGAAGGGGCTATCGGTTTTTTCTCATATCGTCGTCGTCGTCGTCGTCGTCGTCGGCGCCGGCGGTGGTGTCGTTGTAGCAGTTTCTCCAACTTCGATCGATGCCGCGTTTTGTGCACTCAAACGAGGACCCCAAATCCTGGCCGCATCGAGACGAACGCGGCACCGAACTGCCAAGACGAGAACAATAACAAGGTACGCCGACGGGTAAGGCTCTGTATACAAAATATTTTTATTAGAAATCCCTAATCATGTATGAGATTAGAAGCAAAATATTAATCGAATTTTATGATGGATCGAGATTTTAATATGTAATTGATGTACATAATTGTATCGTGTATTTTAATATTTAAGTGACAATTGGAAAAAAAAAATACGAGACATATAATCATATTTAATTAATTTATAATGAGATTATTATTATTATTATTATTATTATTATTATTATTATTATTATTATTATTATTTTTTCTTAATAATTTTGAATTTATTCAATGAGTTTATTATCTAATTATTAACTAATACTCATTTTTTTATGAAAAAAAGTATTTATACATCCATTTTCGTGATTACATTAAGATATTTTTAATCGCTACTATTTTCTTCTTAAAATCATTTTATGCCAACTTTGTTGACGAAATAAAGATATTATCATTACATTGTAAAGAAAATATGAAAAAAAAAACACTACTATTATTCTTATCTTATTATAATATGTTGGATCGATGTCGGATATCTTATGCTACATCTCTCGAAACCAAATTCAATCAACCTAAAAAAATAAATCGATCCGAAAAAAAGTCTAAAAATTCGGATGGATCTGGATTAGGACGGTTGTGGCAATTTGGTAATTAATTGGAACGATGGTAGCATAATATTAACCTCTATTTCGAATCTCTTTTGGGTCCCACCAACTTCTTCCCAGTCATTGGTTCTCGAAGCGGGGCCCTTGAGTAGATGTGTCGAGTGCGGCGGAGAAAAAGAGACGTGGAAGGGTCGTTTTCCCGGTGTGATGCACGCGTTGGCCATGTGATGATTTCTATTGGTCAACTTTATAAGTGATCCCCAGTACGAAATAAATCATTAATTTAATTTTGCGAGCATTAAATTTTTTATTTCTTTTTTGTTGGCCAATTAGATCTCGAGGTGGAGGGCTTCTTCTAGTTGTCGTACTACTTGGTTTTGACAATTGTCATCATTAAATTATTATAGAATTTAATTGATGCTGGCGTCTGTTTAACGTATTAAAAATATTTTATATTTATTAACCCAAGAAAGACATATTTAAGTTAACCGAAAATATCAATATCTCATATCTTGATCATTCACAATTGAATAACATGAAAAATTAATTGTTAGCCCGATTCGAAGAGGTGGTGATCTGATCTATCACATTGTATTTCGATTGTCACCGTAATTTTAATATTACGTCCTAAATAATATATATCAGTTTGAATTGCTTAATGGATGATTTTTTTAATAAAAAAATCTATACATGAATAAAAATTATTTATCAAATTATTTTAAATTATTCGCATCAAATATCAAACAAAATATTTAACATAATCATTATATTCATTATATATATATATATTGATACTAAAATATCTTTAATTACCAAATTATTTCATATGAAACAATTAAATAGATAAATAATAAAGTTATTAAATGTTAACAATATGAAAGAAAATATGACATTATGACATAATATAATGGGTTGATTATTAATCTCATAAGATCGAACTAAAAAACGCCAATGCTGAAAAATAGTTATATTAAATACTTTCACCTAGAGCTGAATTTTTTAAAGGTTGTGTGGAAATTTGGGTAGTTGGTTTAACACCAAAATAAATCCATTGCGGCCAATATATATGTTCATTGTTTTCTAAAGTGATTGAGAAAAATATCATATTAACAAATATTAAATCATGTATATATGCTACACAAATAGCTTGTTGAACATTATACATATTTTCAAAGAGATGAGTATTTTAAACAAAGTTGATTGGCGCAATTGATTAGCAAAATTGTATTTTAGAAAAAAAAATGATTAATAGTTTCGAGTTCAAATAGTAAAGGTGTCATTCATTTTCGTCGCATTCGTCCGAATATTCGTGTCATATTAATAATGATTCATCTTCATCGCATCCATTCGAATATCGAATTAATCAAAGCATATATCGTCTCCTCAATCAAATAATTCATATGTTCCCTACACTTTTTTTTACTCGTTGTGACATCTAATGAGTAGTGCGTGCAATTCTTAATTTGGTTTGATAAAGAAAAACTAATATTATTAAAATTGAATTAGACCTCGCGAACTAGTTGGCTATGCATTTTAATTTGCATTATCCGAGGAAACTTTGGGCCAGATTGATTCAAAAAAATTAGAAAACCGGTGAACCGAATAAAAAACTCAGTTCATTTTCAAAAATTAAAAATAAAAAAATTAAATATAAAAAATTGTGTTATAGTGCATTTAATATTAATTAGTGTAACTAATATAAAATTATGCAATTAATGAAGTAAGAAAGGAAAGTCAAATTATTTAATTAAGGAGGACAAATATGAAGAAAATTAATAAAATAGGAGATGCTTAATTAAAAATGGAAAGAAGTAAAAAAAGAAAAATATTTATTTAGAGAATAAAAGAGGAAACTCAAAAATAAAAATGGAAAGCAGTAAATCTAAAAGACAAAATAAAACGAAAAATACCAATATCAAAGTGTAAAATTTGACAAGAAAAAGTAAAAAATAAAAATATAAAATAAAGATGAGAACAGCTTAATGAAGAAAAGGAAATTAATGAAAATAAAGAAAGAACAAATTATTAAACATAACGACAAAAGTTTATGTGAATTTTGATAAAATAAAATGAAACTTATTTTGAATATTATTATTTCAAAATATAATTAATTTTATTGTAATTAATAATTAATATGTTAATATTAAAGTTTTCTATCTTCTTACAAAATATTAGTTGTAGTATATCTAAAAAATAATATAACATCATTAGTATTACATAACTAATAAAAAATAATTTATCAATTGTCATTATTCTAAATAAGCATTAATCTTTTGAAATACAATAAATAATATAGTACATTAATATCAAACCAATCATATATTTTTATTAATCTTTTTTAACATGTTATATAGTATTAATTGTGATGTATATTTTAGATTATTATAAATGTTATTATTTTAATTAAAATTTTGTTTAACTCGATCGAATCCGATTCGATCGAACAAACCATGATTCAGTTGGATATGTAGTTTGATCTTTGATCCAATTATAAAAATTATTAAAACAAATATTTAAATATCTAATTTGGTAATAATAAATTAATTGGAAAAGCAAGCAATTTGTCCTTGGGATTTGATGGGACACCAAGTCACCAACTCAATTATTATTATTATTATTATTATTATTATTATTATTATTATTATTATTATTATTATTATTATTATTATTATTATTATTATTATTATTATTATTAT
>LTAE01004815.1:16332-29767 GCA_001647135.1 Pontederia paniculata | reverse complement strand
TATATATATATATATATATATATAACTAAAAAATGATTACATGAAAGATTTTTTAAAAATCTTAGTACTGAATTTTTTGGAATTGATTTTTACCTTAGAAATAAAAGAAAATAATTATTATAAACCAGTATTAATAAGCATGATTCATAAGAATCTGAGTTTGAGTAAATTTAGAAGAATTGGCAATAAAATTATAAAAAAATCTAATCAAAATAATTATTATTCTAATTAACAATTAGATAGTTTTCAGTAAGTAGATATTTCTAAATAAATGTATTTTTTTTTGTTTCTACAAGATCAAAATATTTTATGTATTTTGAAAATAAATAAGATAAATATGAGATAATTTGAATAAAAAAAGTCTTCATTCGATTAAGGATTTGTTTGGTACGTCTTTAAAATGAGATAAATATGATAAATATGAGATAATTTGAATAAAAAAAGTCTTCTTTCGTAATGTGTTGACCAACTCAATATTTAAAATGTTTGACAAACACAATTAATAATATCGACAAACGATTGGAACTCAATGTTTTGAGACGAATATCAATATTTTAGGGTAGCTACAAGCATACTAAAATTTATTTCCAGACATACCTTCAAAATATTTTAATATTAATTATTATTTATATGATACACTTATTATTTTATACTACATGATCAATTTATTATTTTTTTATTATTTTATTAATTTATAAATTATTTGGTCATTATTATTATTTATCAATATTAAAATAGTTAAAATAAAAATGTGTTATTAAATTTATGATACATATATTAATGCAAATTATTTAAATAATTATTTATAACCTTTTTAATCATTTTATATTTATTGATTGATGCAAATGCTATATTTGCTAAATATTTTTATTGAATTTAATAATTAACTCACTACCGTTACTAGCTAATCTTTAATCGCCAATCGTTACTATTAATCGATAGTACATGTCAAACAAAGCTTAAATTTGAAACAAACTTAAATAAATGGAAGGTTAAGAAGATAAATAATGTTTAACCATTTATAAATTTGGTTAATAATGTTTCCTTATATGTCTAACAAATAAATATTTTATTTAGAAATTTTCTTTTATTTTTTATTATTTTCTAAATTTTCCCTAGACAATAATTAGATAATAAATTAATTGTTAATTTATTTTTATAGAAGCAAATCAGCACGATTAAAATTTTAAAGAAAAATTGTACGTGTTGGAGTAACTCCAAATTTTACAACATTACAATATATGTAATAAAGAAGATTAAATAAAGCATAAATTTAACACTTCAAGTCTCATATGACGCATTTAATTTTATGTCGGGTATTGAATTGTGTCGTTTTTTATATTTAAATAAGTTAAAATATTAATACTGATAATTATTTTTTAAATATTTATTATGAAAGCTATGCAAGTGTAGTCTATTTTTAAATAATCTTTTGTGCATTTAAAATCGACTTGTTCAGTTTTCCTTATACATGTTATGAAGGACTATTCGAAAGTAGTTATACATTGATAGTCTTGGTCAAATGACGGATCAAATTATATAAGTTTATAATTTTAAATAAAAATCATCTAATATTAAAAAAAATCAGCTAATTAAAAGTTTTTGGATAAAATAAAATGTTAAATTATTAGGATTTAAAAGATAAAGAATTAGATCATACATGATTATTCTAAAATTCTTTTATTTTACAAACTTAAAATACATTCTAACAAATTATATAAGAGTATTTATATAAGCGAAGTAAGTAAAAAGATAATTACGCAAATTAAGTATAAAAATTATTACTTTCAATATTATTTTGTCTATCTCGAATATAAGAAAAGGCAAATTTTATAAAAAAAAAGTGTAAACTAAAGACAAATTAAACAACACATATATGTTTATATAAGATGTTAATTATATAAAATTTAGGCAAACTAGATAAAAAAATTATTATAATTAAATATATTAATTTAAATTTTAACGTAATGTTTAGGTGTTTCGATAAAATTTGAATTATCACAAAAGTCAACTAATAGTTTTACCTTTATATCAATATTATATAATTTGTTTCTACAATATTCAAGTATTTTTTTAATTTAATATCCTCAATTTTATTACAATAAGATTCACCGTATCTAATAAATATATATTATATTATTTTTTGAATAAAGATTTGTGCATAGCATAAATTAGTAGACTAACTTATTAATAAAGATATAAAAGGTAAGAGAGAGAGAGAGAGAGAGAGAGAGAGAGAGAGAGAGAGAGAGAGAGAGACCTACCTACCTGTGAATAGCAGTAGGGGGAGAACTAAATGAGATTTAAAAGGATGAAAGATCTAAACATAAAATAAGTTGAAATGTTTTGTGAGTCGTGATCACTCCTAGATATTAGGCATTTGTTAAGTAAAAATTATGAAAAGTTAGAAAAAAATATTAATCTTAACTTTTAACATTATTACTTCTAACATACTCTTAATTATAAGTTTGTTGGCATCTAAACATAAACAATAAATTATAAATTATAGACTTTAAACTTATCTCAAGTTATGATTCAAGTCCTTTCATCAAATTGCATCCAAAATTATGTTAACTTTATTTTAATAATTATAAATGAAAATTTTGTCATTTCTTTTGTAAATATAAGAAAAAATATAAAAACTAAAAAAAACAACTTGGTCAAGATATTTCATAATTCATTAAAAATTATATATTTTTACTCTTAATTTTATTTTATATTTTAAAATATTTTTTACTCTTAATTTGTTTCTATTTTTAAAATATTTTTATTGTTCATATTTTACAATTATTAAAAAAATTAACAAGATCTTGAATGGAATTCAATGGAAGGACTTGATTGACAATCTAATATAAATATAGAGACTAAAATTTGTAAGTTTATCCATTATGTGTTAGAAAAAATTCCTAAAGTTTATACAGTGAAACAAAAAGGGTAAATGGCAAGAAAAAAGCCTGAACTTTTACTTTCGTTTCAAATTTAGCCAAATATCTTAGTTTTGTCTAAGAAAGTATCAATTTCAAATTGTCTGTAATTCTAGCATCTTACATAATTATGCTAAAATAAGATTGTTAAGCGTAGACTTGATATTTATCATATGTATAATTGATTATTATATCATCAACTTATTAATTTTATAACTCATACATCTAAATACTAATATTATTTTATACACAGCTTGAAAAAGCCGAGACATCCACATGGCAATTCCTTATGAAACCCTATAATATAATAATAAATAAAAAATATTTATTTTTTTAACAAATATCTTTTATTTGGAATAAAATATTTTAATCATCAGAAGATCTTCAATCAATAGTTAGTGAGAAATATATACTTATTTTATTATTTTTGAATGTTCTACATCTATACATATAAATAGATAAGGGATGGTGTGTGTCCTTTTAAAAATATAAATAAAAAAACTTTTTGAAATTAGTAGATTCTAGATAAAATGTGTTATTTGCACTTCTAGTCTCATTATCTTTGAAAGGAAAAAGAGTGAAAAAGCCTTTAAACACAATTTTAAAAAATGTTTCTTTTTTTTAAATTGATAGATCAAGGATAAAATGTGTTATTTTCATTATCACACTCTTAAATAAATAATTTTAAAATTATATATATATATATATATATATAATTTTAAAATTATTTATTTAAGAGTGTGATAATGAAAATAANATATATATATATATATATATATATATATTTATATATATTGGTACATGGCAAAAATTAAAAAAACAAACAAAGACATAATAACTATTTTAATAAATTCCTAACTCGGGTAATTAAAATAAAAAATTGACAGTTGAAATTATGAAGATAAAAAACAAATTAAATAATCATTCTCTTAATTATCATATGAATCTTAAGTTATTCTTTTAATTCTATCTTATTATTATTTTAATAATTTATTTTCTCGTGAAATTATAAAAGTGAAAGTCAGGAGTTTTAGTTAAGAGTGAAATGTAACTCAAATTCATAGTTAGGTAGTTCTTTATGAAATGAGTTGTTGTTCCTGCAACACCTTCGCTTATGTTATGTTACAGTGCGTTAAGCAGGAAAGTTGACTCAGATGATAACGGAGCCTGAGTCCCAGAATTGAGGAACGAGAAAGTTAATAGCCCCGAATTCGAGCTCACGCGTCAATATTTTTATGAAAGAGGTTATCTATTCTCTCAAACTGAATTAGCAGTAGTCCTTAAAAAAATAGTACGCTAAATTTTATGATTAGTAATTTACTAATATATGCCTCCTTTAACGTTAATGCTCTTGCGAGATCAGTACATGTGAACTTACTAGCAACATATAAATTAAGATCGCCCATTACTCCCTAGCTCTTAAATGAATCTTAACTTAAAGAAAATTTAAAAAAATTGACACGTTAACATAATATAACCAATCGAGAGGAGATTAAGCTTGGTTAAAGATTAGTTAAAAAAAGTTATAACTCAAATAAACAAAAAAACATGTAAAGTTAATAAGATAAATTTTAATCAAAAAATTATTTTATTTTTAGATTCACTCGATAATAGAAAAATATCTTTTTTATATAATAGAATAATATTTTCTTGTACACAAAAGGCAAATTTATTTTGACACTTGATTCTTGAATATTTTTTTGTTTGTAAGAAGATGACGACGACGGTTTGTTAAGATACTCAATTTAAATAAGTGACTTAGAAATGAAGTAGTGGAAAGTTAAAGAAACTTATTACATATATTCAGAAGAAATTTAAATATTTAGTTTTAAACTATTATCTTTTAAATGGAAATAAAAAAATAAATATATTTATATTATATAAAATATATTACATATTTCATGCATGGTTGATATATGCTTTTATTAAAAACAACAACATTTAATTATGAGTTCTACGACATATAAGAACTTATCTCTTTAAAAAATAATCTGACAAATTGCATTTTTTTTGTAAAATTAATTATTTTCTAAATCTTATTTAATACAATATTTTATTTGTAATTATAATTTACATTATCCATGGTACTTAGACTACTACTTGTATAATAATCATAGAGGTAAAATAATGAGATAAAAATAAATCTATAACGCAGATCTAATTTACGGTGCAATAAATTCTAGATTTTGTTTTTGTTTTACCGGTTTGATAGATTCCGGACGGCGACATGTCATAGGACACCACATCTTGATTTCTTCTATTAATAACTCACACGTTACCGAACGGCATCCAGCGGGTATTTTCTGATTCGTTATTCTTGTTCTCATTTATTTATTTTGTCATTATTATTTCCTTTTTATTTATTATTATTTATTTATTCTTTTGGGTAGGGAGTTATATGACCTTCATTTAGGAATTATTAGTTAATTAGTTAATAATTCGTAACGAGTCGAGGGAGGGGATAAGAAGAGTTCCCAGCCATCACCGGAAAGCTTCGGAAACGCCGAGATTTCTCCAAGTGCTGCGTCGATTCGAAGGTGAGATCGGTGTTTCGCTTCCCCCACGATGCTTAAATTGCTCGATTTCTTGCAGATTGAGTTTTATTTTGAGCTCTCCCGCGTTAGATTTCCATGCTCGGGTTGGAGGTTTGTTGTTGTGGAGATCTTCTCCTCTTTTATTGACTGTAATCTGGTGGAAATTTGTTCTTGTTTGCAGAAGAAAAAAAAGGTCGTTTCTTGAAGGTCTTAGTTTTCTGGATTAATTGTTTCATCGTTTTGGTGGAGAAAGAGATTAAAAATTTCTGGTTTTGACTTTTTTTTATTGTCGATACTTGGCAAGAGTTGACATTGGATGATGATATATACACATCTTTAAGTTGTTTCCCACAAGATGATCGAGACTTATGATTCACATATCATCGTACTGAGAAGTATCTCAAAGGAGGAAAATTTAATATCGTCGATTATTGTTTGACTGTGTTCTTGGGCACATCTAAGAACAGAACCAGGCACAGTTTTTTTGTTTACATGCCATTATTTCTGTTTGTTCGTCTGAGAGGATCTACATTCTTTGCGTGTTCAATTGTTAAACGTTTACTTTATTTGAGTTGTGCAATCAATTTGCCTGTTGTGGACTGTGTTTGTTTGCATGTAAACATGTGATTTGTATTGTCGAACTACCTACTGTTGACTTCAAAGAATGAGTACATTCTTGTTTGTTCCTCTTGATTGCCAGTTAATTCAAGTAGTCTTAATATGTGCCTGTTATTGCCAGTTAATTCAGCAGGCCTTGTAAAGATCTGTGTCTTTGGGGAGTTGGAATTTGATAACTGAAGATATGAGTGGCCGCTTCCAAAGGCCTGAAAGGCCTGTCTCAGGTGCACATTTGATGTTTGTATAAGTCCATCATATCCCATGCATAAGTTTACATGTATTTTTTGCAGGCTTTTGCTTTTATGTGACTTACTAACATATCCTGGAAACATGGTAACTGGTCCCTATCGAGTGATGTTTCTGACACATGCATAACATTATTTAGTTTTTATTGGAAAATTTGTGTGCCTTATCTACTCATGGTCATTGAAATGTGAAATTTTTTTATGGATCTAAAGGTGATCAAAATTTTGTTCTACTTGATTTAGAATGGACTAATATTTGTCAAGGCTGACTCGGAAAAGAATTATGAATAAGAACCCTTTATCAATTTCATGTAGTCATGCTCCTAAACCAAGAGCCCCATTTATTCAACCTATATATTCGGAATAACTGATTATGCATGATACGCCATCACACTGGAGACTTGGATAGTGAACATTGGCTTGCTTCATTTGTAATCCAGACCCAGTTTTCTCCACACAAACCCACCTAATTTATGTGGAACCTTGTATGCCGGTCCTTTTAAACAAAAACCTGGTAGGCTCAGTACTGTAGTGTATGAGTCCACTGAGGATTGTCTAATCTATACGAAAAAAAGGACATGATGTCTTCATATGTACACTGTCATGTCAGATGCAAATAGTATTTTTTGATTGCTGTGTGTTCCTTTATGAGTATTGTACTACTTTTATACGTTCGTTTCATTTTAACTCAAATGAAAGTATGTTATACTAGGTAAAATGAGGAAATTGAAGGATCTTATGCTTAAAAGTGATAATCGCATCTGTGCAGATTGTAGTGCTCCAGATCCGAAATGGGCGTAAGTAACTATTCATCTGGTTATTTTTTTTTAAGATTCATGTTTAATGAAAGATATAATATCTTTTTGCTAGTAGTTTTATGATATTCAGCAAAATCAGTATGTCTAAGAGCAGTTGGAGGAAAGTGGGATAGAAAGAAAGCAGTCCAATTGTTGTCTTGACTGCATAGAGTGAAGGAAATTCGAGGACTCAGTCACTCACATATTTATTTAAAGCCATTGAACCTCTATTCATACCGGAGAACATAGTTTTTTTTTTGTTTAAGAGAAACAAGAGAAAGCAACTAACAGCAACAGCTGATGAATATATGCATTCCATCAAATAAGTACACATCCAGATATTTGGTTAATGCAAATAAGTAAAAAAGAACAAAAGAATTGTGGTCAGAGATTATTTATGGATATCTTCCAATTAGAAGGCTGAGTATGTCATAGTTTCGTTCATCTGATTAGCAATAGCCATGATAGAGCTTGGTGATGATGCAATAAATTTGCGTGCAAAATGATCTAATTCTTTTTTTTTCTGAATTCATGAATGTTGTTGCAGGTCGGCCAATGTTGGGGTTTTTATATGCTTAAAATGTAGTGATGTTCACAGGAGACTTGGTGAAGAAATTTCAAAGGTACTATTCTTGAATCATGTTTCATTGCTGTAATCATTGTGATATTTATCTCCATAATGAGGATTCTAATTAGCTTTTCTGATCTATCAAATCCTTCTGCAATGAGAATTTGTAAAGTTTTGTTTGTACTACTAATGTTTCAGTAGTCAGATGTTATAATAGTTATTGATGTATTCAGAATAGGTATATTGCTCATGTTGTAGTAAATTTTGCTTGATATGCAGGTGCTGTCACTGACAGTAGATGAATGGTCTGATAGTGACATTGACTCTATGATTGAGGTCGGTGGGAACTCATATGCTAATTCAATTTATGAGGCTTTTCTTCCCAAAGGGAATGCAAAGCCTAGGCCGGATGCCAACAATGAGGACCGGACTAATTTTATTAGGTAATATACTTTGAACTGAAAAAGGTGACTTTTAATTTGTTACTTCTCATCTTTCTTGAAAAAATGGATATTTCTCATGCAAAAGCACTTACAATTGTCCAACAGGTCCAAGTATGAATTGCAAGAGTTCTTGAAACCAAGCTTAAGAATTGTGTCCTCCAAGATGTCTTTTAGATCATATGAATCTGGAAAGAACTTTGGTAATGGTCTTGTCTCCACCAGTTCTAAGAAAGTGGTAAGTTGTACTACAATGAACATTGGCTTTCTGAAGTAATGTATGTAATCACTGAATTACTGTTGTAACCAATAGGTAGATCCAGGCGAAGTTATAGGGCACTTGAAAGTCAAAGTCGTCAGAGGGACAAACTTAGCTATTAGAGATATGTTAACCAGTGATCCATATGTTGTCTTGAACCTCGGGCAGCAGGTGAGTTATCAATGTATCAAACCATGAAAGATGAAATATGTAACTTTTATTACCTTTGAGTTTCACTGGACATGTGGATCATTGCAGAGGGCTCAGACAACTGTGAAGAAAAGTAATCTAAATCCAGTATGGAATGAAGAGCTCAAGTTTTCAGTTCCTTATAGATATGGAGCTCTAAAACTGGTTAGTCTGATATCATGCACTGTTGTCATCTTATGTAGTCTTTCCTAAGAACTAATGTCATTCGAGAACAACTCTAATTGTATGCTAATGTTCATGTTTTCTTTTTTGAACAGCAAGTATACGACCACGACTTGTTTTCTGCGGACGATATAATGGGCGAAGCTGAAATCGACATACAGCCTATGATCACAGCTGCCATGGCCTTTGGAGATGCCGCGCTCCTAGGAAATATGCAGATAGGGAAGTGGTTGAAAACAAGTGATAATGCACTCATTGAGGACAGCATTGTCAACATCACGGATGGGAAGGTAAGACAAGAGGTGCTTCTGAAACTACAAAATGTGGAATCCGGAGACCTCGAGCTAGAACTGGAATGGGTTCCGCATGATTGAATAAATTGTACCACAGCACGTTGTTCTTGTAGCATAATCTGTTTTCAGAAGCCATTTTTTGTTCAGATATGTACGCTGTGAATTATGTAGCCAGTGCCACGATGTGTGTCATATGTATAATTCGTATTTAGGGAAAAGAACGTGCAGTGCTATTTAACTATGGAGAAAATTCAATGGTGTTGCAAACTACCAGATGCACTCATTCATTTGAATCTTACAACTTTAACCTTTTAGTACTTGCTTTAGTTAGACTGTAATGAAAAACTATTACAGTCTAATCAATTTATTTAACAAAATATTAATTCAAACAATTCTTGATGTGTCTAATATTAATCTTAATGGGTGGATGTTGCTTGCTGTAGTTTTTCTTTTCTTAGTTCAAATTAATGAATTTATCAGGTCTTCAGATAAGTCCCAGAAGTTGCAGTCCGAACTAAGCACACAGTCGTTATCACTCTTCATGTCGTCCTTCCCGCTGTTGGCCTCCTCCATGGGGCCAAAGCCGTTGTAGTCATATGAAAGCTCGCCATACATCGTCGTGCAGTAGTCTCTGCACATCCCACCGACGTGGTCGTCCTCGGAAGAGATCGCAAGAGCGGCCACAGCACCCCAAGGCTTCTCAGGTTTAGCGTCTTGCGCCATGGCCTTGGAGATGGCCGTTGCCTTAAACTCACCGGCACCAGCCGTGGAGGACCCGGACGGCACCATCGCCGTGGAGGAGAGGTCTGTGCGCTTCTTCGTGAGCAAATGAAGCATCTCGTCCTTGAAGCAGCCAAGGGCGGCCTCTGCAAGGTGGGCCACTTGGGGCGGCTGCAGAGTGGTGGCGATCTCCGCCATAAGGTGGGAGAAGGGCTTGTGCGTGACCGGGTCGATCCCCATCCCGGACAGCTTCTTCTTAAGCTTAGTGTTCCAGTGGTTCTTAACGTCGTTGTCTGTGCGCCCCGGCAATTGGCCAGCTATCAACGCCCACCTGTTAAACATGAGCACACCATGATCTTTCAATCACTACTTCTCAACAGTAAAACAACATGAATGATTAGGAATGTTGTTCACAATCTTGCCTGTTTCCAACGACAGCATGAAGCTTGACAATGGTATCTTCTTCTGTTTCCGAGAACTCCCCATGCTTGAGGTCCGGACGCAGATAGTTGGTCCATCGAAGACGGCAACTCTTGCCACATCGCTGGAGCCCTGTTCAATTCACGTAAGAAGTCAGCATTGGCGCTCAACAACTCGCGACGACATAGTACAATAATTACAAAGGCAAAGTGTACCAGCATTTTTAGGGATGAGGCGCCAATTACGTGTGCCGTGTTGTGCGATGTAAGAAGAGAGCTTGTTGTCCTCTTCAGGAGTCCACTGGCCTTTCTTGACGTTGTCCTTCTCGCAGCACGGAATCCTCCCCATTTCCCTTTTTCTTCGCCAAACTCACCTTCTCACTTTTCAGTGGTCTCTGCCTGCTCTTTTTGTTGGGATAATGCAAGCACCAGTAAGGCATATGTCTGCAACTCTGTACTCTAATATACTACACACACACACACACAGAGAGAGAGAGAGAGAGGAGAGAGAGAGAGAGAGAGAGAGAGAGAGAGAGAGAGAGAGGAGAGAGGGAGAGAGAGAGAGAGAGTTCATATAGTGTGATATGTTTTCGGATCGAATATTCAACTCTCTTTCGTTGCTTGCGAAGTAGATTGATCACCCAATTCGCCTGGTCAACTCTTCTTCTTCTCACTGCCCTCTTGTTGACTGCCCCTCGTGTGGGCATGAAACATTCAGGTGGCCTGATTCATACTACTTCCTGCTCACGCCGAAACGCCCAATTCTTATGTCGAATCATAAGACATGTCGAAGATTCACAAAAAGCACGGACTGATCGATTGCCTTGAAGCCTTTTTTTATTCGGGGTGTGGTCTTCTACTGGCATCAGAGGCCGAGGCCCATTCATGTGCCAAAATCAGATTGGAAGAGGCTCCCAATAAGTGTGTGCACTCCATATGTTTTGGATCAGACAATATGTTTTGTCCTCCATCATATTACTTCAGAGAACAACAACAGAGATTTGCTAGATAGCATCAAGATTAGATATGAGAAAATTGTCCACTCTAAGATACCATATAAGATCTATATGTGTTACTATGTTGTTACACTTTGAATCAAATCTTAATCTTACAAGAGCGAGAGAACAAGGAAAAAGGAAAAGAAAGGTGGAATTCGTATGATGATCCTGAATCATTTAGCCGAGCTTTTCACTGATGAGTCCTTCGACTGATCCGATCAGAGCGAATATGCTGACGAGCAGGCACACGGCACTGAACACTTCCAGCACCAACCATTTCTTCGTCCAGGGCGCGATCTTCTTCTGCACGAAGTACATCTCCACAGGGAAGTAGATGGCCAGAGGCCAGAAGTTGATTGCCCCCAGCAGCGCCAGGACCTCGTTGAAGAAAGGGAAGAACATCGCCACCCCGGTCGTCGCCGCTACGTACAGCGTCCTGGAGCAAAGGCGCAGCAGGTTCAGCTTGTATGCCGGCAGCAGCGGCAGCCGGACGGCGTACTCCTTGTTCACGAATTCGCTGTCGGGGAACTTGGAAGCGAACCATCTGTCCGCGAACGAGAACACCGGCTGGCTATAGATCTGCAAGCGGTTCAAATGCGAAAGATTATAAGCTAATGAATGAACTGCGTGCAGCTGTTGGCAGAGTAAGAGTATGCGTCCGACCTGGTAGCCTCCCAGCAGGTGCACAATGATGCAGGCGTTGGCGAAGTCGACGAGCCAGTACGGCTCGTAGAAGCCGAACCCCGTGAGGAGGTTCCCGGGCGTGTTGTTCCCGAAGGCCGCGTAGCCGAAGCAGCCGCAGCAGAGGTAGAAGAAAGTGGTGACCAGGATGGAGATCATGGACCCCTTCTTCATGGTCTGGTTCTCAGGTGGTTTCGATCTCAGAGTGTCCTTTGAATTATTAAGCCATTCCAATCACACGCAGATCAAATTGGTGTCAGGAATCGTAAACAGTGCAGAAAGATCTTATATGAGTTCGTGTACCAGTCTTATCAATCACCTGTATCTCTAGGAGGATTAGGGAGTACGGATAGGCAAAAGCTATGTCGCCCAGAGCTTGAGAGACTCGCCAAACCTTCTCAGCCGAGGACAGATTCGTGACGCCGCCGATGGCCCCTTTTATGGTCCCGTTCGCTGGTAAAAAAAAGGGAAGGAGAAAATGGATCAAAAGTGACAACATTCCCTGCTCATTTTGATTTTAGCAGCAAACATGTCAGATTGCAAAACATAGTTCCTGAGATGTATCCGTACCAATCACTTTGGCGATGCCCAGAGCGAACCCGATGAAGGAGTAGGAGAAGGACATGATGGCCGCGACGGCAGAGAGCCACGCCATCTCGTGGAAGTTTGGTATCTGCGAGAGCAGCACCTGGGCGAGTCCGAACATGAGCATGTAGAAGCTGTCGCCGTAAGCGCATGGAGCGGCGTGGCCTTCCCTGTGGTAGCAATTCGACCTCTGAATGGCCCTGCAGCAGATACATGTCGACAAGGAGATCACGAACTCGTCGTTCATGTATCAGTTCAGACAAATTTGGCCGTACCTCATGCTGACTGACGTGGTGAGCGTGTAAGCAATTCCAGTTCCGAACATGCTAAAATACTGAAGGAATCCACAGAGCCAGGTCCTCTTCTCACCTGGAAGAAGACATCGATCGACAAATCAGTACTAATTACAGTCACAGAACACATGAATGGATATGATATGTTCTTTCTGCGTGTATGCACCTAGGTTTACTCTGACGGCGTCCATGTAGGAGTAGTTCCTGGTTCCGGTGACGGAATCTGGAGTCCTGTAGCAATCAGAGAGCAGGAAGGAGGAGACATACGTGACGAAGGCGAAGCAGAGCATGATGACGGGCCCCGCGATCCAGCCGAGCTGCGCGGTGCTCCAGGCGAGGGACAGCACGCCGGACCCAATGACGGCCGTGATGATGTGCGCGACGCAAGTCCATAACGTCCCTGATCGAAAGACGAACCGGCCGGCCGGCGGCCATGGGATCTGAGTTAGCGTGAGAACTTACGTGCGGCGCGCCGCCGGCGAGGCGCCTGAAAGAAAGGTAAGGAGTCGGAGCATGCGCGCGAGAGGTTACCTGTTCGCTTCTTGCGGCCGTCGTCGTCGAAGGAAGAAGCGTCGGCGAGCTCGAGGCATTGAACCGCCATGCTTAGTCGAGCGAGCGACGCGGAAGGGTGCGTGTCTGGATTTTATGTGCACTTATGAGGGATAATATAAAACAATGGCATTGTACTT
>LTAE01004815.1:0-15395 GCA_001647135.1 Pontederia paniculata | reverse complement strand
GAGAGAGAGAGAGAGAGAGAGAGAGAGAGAGAGAGAGAGAGAGAGAGAGAGAGTAAAAACAGCATATACAGGCTGCGATTACGTACCTGCAGTGTGATGGTTTTCCTGGTGATAATGCTTGGCGCAAGAGCTTTCGATTGGAGTGGACGTCTGATGAAAGATTTTTAGCCTTGCAAAGAAATTGATCTGTTGGGTTCATGAGATCTGTATGATGTGACTTGAGATTGAATTTGTCCTTTTATTTTCCTCCTGGTTGCTCAACCTAAAATCATTTCAGGAATACGAGGAAAGATTTCGATGAGTTTGTTATTTGAGATGATATTGTTTAGGAAAAGTTATTTCTTTGGATCGAAAGTTGTTATTTGATGGAATTTGGATAAAAATGAATAAGAGATATAAAAATAATTTAAGATGTAATAATACGCATTCAAGGCCTTAATTAATCTATTAATGTTGTGTGGGGAAGCTTTAAAAATCCAAATAATATAAAAAAACATATATAGTATCTGACATTTTGTAAATAATAGTCTGAAATTTGAATTTTGATTAAACACGTTATTCAAAGAGCAAGTATTAATAATCCTTGAATATATATATATATATATATATATATAATATGTTAGAATTAAATAGAAGGTGTATGCCAAATATTTTTGCAACTCCAACACCTGCATGGTTGCATACTATAGATAAAAATAAATATATAAATATATAATTCAACATTGTTTGACTCACTTTTTCTGCATTATTAGCTCCTCCTTTTTGTTTCCGTTCTTTAGTGACACAGTGACAAGACTATGTTAGCTGCTCTTTTAGACTCAACCACAAGTAGCAAACAGATTGGTCCCTAGATTGGGGGTCCGTCCATGTTGAAAATTCGCCCATCATTCATACATACTTTATTATCGGAATGTTAAAAAAGTAGATTAAGCATACCACAAAAATAATAAAACAATTTTTTCTTAACAACGCTAAAGAGATGCATGTAAGATAGTCCTTCGAAAGTAGGCGAGATTCTAAGTACTTTATGAGGATCCTCCACCTTTATAGTTAAAGATTTAAGGTCGCAATCATATGGTTGATTCAACTTTTACTTTTTTTATCATTATCATCAAAGGTGTCAAAATTATCGAGATCGAAATTTTATAAGATTATAAAAGTCAAGTCATAAGATTGGATAAAAAATGATCCAAAAATTAATAAAATAATATATTTTAGTATAATATATATATATATATATATATAATAATTCTTTACACTCAAATTTTTAATTAGACTTCAGTAAATCATAATTCGATTGATTTATAAGAAAATATGTTGAACCCCATCTATATTAATTATTATTATAAAAATTATAAAATATTATTATAAATATTTTTTAAATAAATAAAATATTTATTTGAGATAATACGATATAAATTAAAATCATATTAAGATCATAAAATCGAGATAAGAACTTCAAGATCGTAAAATCGTAAGATTTTAAGATTTAGATCGAGATCCTAACAACCGTGCAAGGGGCTATTAATTATACATTTTCATTAAGTTATTTCTTTTTTGTCAAAATAAAATTTGAAATTTAATATTTCTTGTAAGTGTTTGGTTCTATTTGACAAGTGTATTATTTTAATTAAGAATTATTTCTGCTAACACCTCCTCAACTATAATTCTTTTTCGTATTTAACACTAAACTATAAATTTATCAATTTTAGTCCTCAAACTTATTGCAATTTGCCAATCTAGTTCTCTATTAGATTTTAACCAAAATTCTGCTAAGTTATTTTTTAATAATTATGAAATATCATTCTTATCCTTAATTCTTTAATACAGTTAAAACTTTATAAAAAATAAAAGTAAATAAAGTAAGGATAGAAATATTATTTAATAATATTTAACTTAATAATTAAGAAATATTTTGATCAAGTTGTTATTTATTTTTTATTTTAAATATTTTTATTATTTAAAAGAAAAAAGGTAAAATTGTTATTTTGTAATTAATAAAAAATAATTTTAACAGAATTTTGGATGGAGTTTAATAGAAGGACTAAATTGAAAAATTCGAATAAGTTCGGAGATTAAAGATGATAAATTTATAGTTTAAGATTATATGTAAAAAAAATTATAATTGAGAGGTGTTAGCGAAAATAACCCTTTAGTAGTTTGACCAGTAGATGGTAATTTGACTAACGAATAACAGTTAGATATTAAGGATAGCGATATGATTGTGAATTTTAGAAAAAAAATATTTAGCAAGTATAATGATTAAACTAATCGATAATTATAAAATGATATAAATAAACATCAAGATATAACTTTTATTATCATATGGATGATATATTTTATATTGTAACATAATTAATAGTTTATCTTATTTTTTTAGATATTAAAATATATTTAAAAATAGTTTATGATGACAATGAAAATATAATTATTTTTTTAAAAAAATAATCTTTATCTTGATAAAATTATTAGAATGTGAAATATTAACTATGACAGATAATATTTAAAATCCGCTAACACTCTCACTTTAACATTTTAGTTCTAACGTTTGATTTTGTTATTTTTCTATTAAAATTAAATTTTCATATTTGTTAAATGACATTGTACCCTTATGTAAAACTTTAAAAAAAAATATTTTTTATTACTTATGTTATTAATCTAATAAAGGATTAGCAAAATGGTACAACTGTTTTAAACTAATAAATAATAAAAGATAAAAAATACTTTAAATTTTTACATAAAGGTACAAGTGTCATTTAACATATCTAAAAAATTAACTTTAGTAGGAAATTTGAATGAGAACTAAAATATGAAAGTAAAAATACTTTAGAGATTAAAATCGATAAAATTATAATTTGGAATTATTCGTGAAAAAAAGTTATAGTACATGAGTCTTAGCGCACATGGGTACTTATGGGTGCAAGTGCGCCCACTGAAAAAATAAAATTAATTTAGTAGCTAATATTAACATATGTTCTGCATTGCTCTGCGGGCAAGATGTTGCGGCTTTAGAAAAAGGTGCAAGGTCCGAATCCAATTCCAACCACTTTTTAATTTTACCTTTCAATGTTAGTTTTTTTTTCTAGTAGAAAAGTCAAATTTTTTTCTCGTAACTTTTTTTTCTTTCAACCCATCCAATATTTTTACTCTCTTCTTTCAAATTATTCAAGAAGTTCCCCAAACAAGTATTTTTTGATTAATTTTCCTCATGCAATAAAATTTTTATCTAACTTTTTGCATTTTTTTCTCGAGTAATAAAATTATTTTTACCCATCCAATATTTCTACTCTCTTCTCTCAAATTATTCAAGGAGTTCCCCAAATAAGTATTTTTTTGGTTAATTTTCCTCCTGCAATAAATTTTTTATCTAACTTTTTGCATCTTTTTCTCGAGTAATAAAATTATTTTTACCCATCCAATATTTTTACTCTCTTCTCTCAAATTATTCAAGGAGTTCCCCAAACAAGTATTTTTAGTTATTTTTCCTCCTGCAATAAAATTTTTATCTAACTTTTTGCATCTTTTTCTCGAGTAATAAAATTCTTTTTTTCTTATTTTTATTTTATAGTTTCATGTAAATTATAACTAATTCACATTTGTTTTTCTTTTTAAAAAAATATATAATATATCTATGACTCAAGATTTGTACAATTTTTTCAATTTTAGTTATTTTTTCTTTCCAGCAGAAAAGTCAATTTTTTTTCTCGTAGTTTTTTTTTTCTTTCAAGTCATCCAATTTTAACTTTTGTTTTCTTTCAACCCATCAAATATTTTTACTCTCTTCTCTCAAATTATTCAAGGAGTTCCCCAAACAAGTATTTTTTAGTTATTTTTCCTCCTGCAATAAAATTTTTATCTACCTTTTTGCATCTTTTTCTCGAGTAATAAAATTTTTTTTTTCCTTATTTTTATTTTATAGTTTCATGTAAATTATAACTAATTCACATTTGTTTTTCTTTTCAAAAATATATAATATATCCATAACTCAATATTTGTACATTTTTTATAGTATTAATTTTCATCAAATTGTATATTACGAATAATAATTTCATGTAAATTATTACTAATTTACATTTGTTTTTCTTTTCAAAAATATATAATATATCCATAACTCAAGATATTTTTGGTACAATTTTTTGATATTATTATTTTTCATGAAATTGTATATTATGAATAATATATTTTCTTAACATGGATTTGTTTGTTTAATTTCATTTAATTCTATTTTTAGTAGATATATTTTATTCATACACATTAAAAATGAGTTATAATTTTTTCGCAGTTTGTTATGGTGTTAGAAAAATATTTCAAGTGAAAATCATCTCCATCTGAAAATCTACTTCATGACGAATGAAGTGAAATAAAAATATGTTGTGAAAATACTTTGAAGGATCCATCACAATGTTCAAAACGAAATCGAATTGATTTAAGCACTCTTCTAACATATCCTGGTGAAAGATTTGAAAGGACTGATTGATTTTTCTCAAAAATTGATTGAGACAAAAAAGCATATGATTTATCCATTAGTCTACTCACTTTTGAAGTTATCTTTGATTCTACAAGTGGCAACTGCAAGTGTTGAGATAGCTTTTTCAGCCATGAATATTGTGAAGACAAAATTGCGCAATGGAATGGACGATCAATGGATGAATGACTATTTAGTAACATACATCGAAAAAGATATTTTTAGTATTGTCTCCAATGATGTCATTATTAATAGGTTTCAAAAAATGAAACCTCATCGAAATTAACAATTGAAATATATGTTCATTAATTTTAGTTAATATAATTATTTTTTATATTATTGAAGTTAAAGTGAACTCACTATAAAATATTTTTGGCTCCGCAACTGCTTAGCGTAAATAATCTTTAAAATAACTAATGATGTTAGAGAAATAGAAAATGACATTTTAGAAATAAAAGATCAAAATACTAAACTCACTCTACACAAGCAATACCCTATGCTTCTAAACTCTAACTCTATTTTCAAAATAAATTTACCTAACACCTTTACGTTTATCATATATCTTTGACCAATTAAGTCAAACAAGCTCATCTTCTTTTTCTCTTTCCTCTAATCTATTATTTTGTCTCTCTTATAATATATATATTCACTTTCTTCATCTCTCTTAATAGTCCTTTCTCTTTCACCCTACTAGTCTCTGATCTTCTTCCTTTCCTTATCCAAAAAACTCTATATGTAATTGTAAAAAATATCCTATCCATTTTCTCATCTGACCTTATCACATTTTCTCCCATAAAATTTATTTATTTTATTTCCTCTTTTCCTCTATTTTTCACTTTATCTGTCTTATAATTCCATTTCCTCATTCTTTTAGTATTCTTTTCTTCTCTTTTAATTTTAATTAATTTCGATCTCCTTTGATATATTCTCACGGAAAGTTATTTTAATATTAATCATCAAACTAAATTTAGTTTGAATAGATTTTATTCCCAAGTTATATATTAGATTTTAATAAATATATATGTGGAGAAGTGAATGTACGAGATGGTCATACTCTCCTCTTATCGTGTCACTCGTATAAAATAATAACTTCCCACTTAGATTGAATTGCCCAACAACATTATAGTTTTAAGAGGCAATTTGCTACCCCCATTTTTCTCTAGTTTTAATGTTATATTTTGGTTTCACGGGATCAAGATGATGTAATCCTTAATTCTAGTGTTTTAACTTAGATATTATATTTGTGATTCTCTGCTGATTTTATAAAAGTCACTATAAGAAAATAACAAAATTACTGTGAAATTCTGTGCCAGAATTTGAGACGAAAAAATATATTTGCAACAAATTATGACAGAAAATAAGAACGATGCAATTTAAGTTTGACACAGATAAAAAATTTCTCACAATTTGCGAGAAATTGACAGAAATTTTGCCACACTTTGCGACGGTCGGATAGACAGACACAAAATGTGGTGGTTTAAGTGCGAAAACTGCCGTAATTTGCATATAATCAATCAACCGCCACAAATTGTGGTGAGTTGGTGACTCTCTCAAACTGCAAAACCTATGACCCACCCGTGTAGCATAAAGGACACCCTAAAGGACAATAATCATTTTCCTACGTATGAAATATTATCAAGATATATGACTGTAGGTAAATTAACATGTCCATTTTGTATACATCGATAAAAAACATTTATTTTAAAGTATAAAGAAAAATATTTCTTGATTTGATTGTCATAGATAATATTTTCCTATTGAACACATATTGAAAAAATAAAGTCAAATTCAGAAAGCAAAAAGAATTAAAGAATTGCATCAAGAATTTTTGGACGTGAATTAAATAATGTTATTAGTTGTTTTTTAAAGGTCACCAAGAATCATGACATCAGACATCATGGTTATGATGTTTCTCATAGTTGGATTAAATATAGTGTATGTTGAGATTTATCATATAGGAAGAATATTTTGATACGTTGTAATTCTGATGTCATGCACATTGAAAAAATGTCTTCTACAATATATTTAACAACGTTATGAATGTTACAGATAAGACATAAGACAACATAAAAGTAAAATTAAATTTGAAAGAATATTGTCGACGTCTAGAATTGCATCTCATTAATTTACCAAATGGTAAGTTAGCCAACTTGAAAGCAAATTATACTTTTATGAGAAAACAAAAAGGCAAGTGTTTACCGATGGACGAAAGATTTAAAAATGTCCTATGGTTACACTTCAAACTTGACTAGATGTGTAGACATGAATCAATTGCACTTGTCCAGAATGAGATTATGATTGTTATATATTCATGGAGAGTTTACCAGATAAAATATAAAAGTTTCTTACTGAACTGAGTTAATCTTTTAGGGACTTTATGTTTGACAACTCTAAAGGTGGATAGTATGATACAATTGAAATAAAATATTCTAGTTATTTTAGTAAATTAGAAAGAATATTTTTCACCTAGTTTCTTTCATCCTATGGAGCACTTGACTATGTATTTGCCTTATGAAACTAATTAAAGTAGGTGGACCAATTCAATATAGATAGATGTATCCATTTAAGAGATACCTTAATAAAATAAAAAATAGTTAAAAATAAAGTTCGAGTTGGAGGATATTTCTGTTCTTACTACTTTGAGTCTCATGCCAAATGTGCAGTAAAGATGATATTGCAGAAGATATGTCGACAACCGAACAAACTTTATTGATTTTCAAACGACCTGATTGAGTCTATGACAAATTTAAAACACATTGGTTAAATGATGCAAAGCTAAAGTCGACAACAAATTATATCCTTTTAAATTGTGAAGAAGTACAATGTTATATCAACTGAGTGAATTATGTGAATAATTTTAGTAATGCTATATTTTTTTATGCTACATACAACGCTATATAATTCTTTTAGTGCTTTTGTGTAATATTATAATATTCCTCACGAGCAAATTCAAGAATGATTAAAGGACAATTTTGCACAATGTTTAAAAAATATGTAAGTATTTGCAATATTAGTTTTTTTATTATTAGGTTCACAATTCTCAAAATATAATAATTAATCCTTACTTACATGATCTAGCATAGGGGCCTAGTCGACGTGTCACAACTTGAAAAATTTATTTCGTGAATGGATATAAGTTTCACAGGAATAGTTGGTCGCATGGGAAAAAATAACCAATAGCAAGTATGTGTTAAAGGTTCTATTGACGACCAGAATAAAAATGATTATTATGGTATATTGAAAGATGTGATTGAGTAGAATATCTGAAAGTGTTAGAAAATAGATTGAATTTTTTGAATGTGTGTGATTTGATTCGAAAAAAAATAGAGGAATATAATTCATAAAGACTATAAAATTATTGAAATCCATTTTATTACACGTTAGTTGGATCCTTTTATTATTCCTTCATTAGTATGACAAGTTTATTATGTCAGATATCCAGAGAAGTTGAAGGATAAATTCCAACAATGGATGGTAATAAAAATTAGAGCAAGAAGTCGGGTGAGAATTGAAAATGCTTTAGAAGTTATATTTCAAAAGGACTCCGCGACATGGAGCCTATTATGGACACTGACTTAATTGAGCTTTGTGTGATGACGATCAATTATTTGATGAGTTTAATGATGTCAATCCCAACGAAGAAGATGGCATCATCGAAGAAAGTGAATATGAAACTTCATCATCTTTAGCAAATGAATATGAATCATGTTATAACTTTCAGAATGATGAGTAATTATTATTCAGTAAATTTTGCATTTGTCAAATTTGTGTTTGTATTAAAGGATAATTTATTTTGTATTCGTATTAGTTAGTGATTCATCTTCATGAAGTTGATAAATTGTCTGACCACTCGTCCTCACTAGATGAAGTTCGTGAACTTATTTCCTTTTCAATCTCTTTACTTTCTCGTGAGTGTCTTATCATTGTTGTTGTTTATTTGTTATTAAAATGTTACAACTTTATTTTTTTCTTAAAATATATATTTTTAACCGGTTATAAGAACCTCTGAACATTAGGAATTGATTTCCCAATTATAGATATCATTCTCCTCAATATTTAAACGAAGATACAACATAATATTGTTCTTTTTAGTATTTTCAGGTTATGCTTGACGAATGTAAGAAATGAATATTTCTATTACATATTATTTAAACTTGATATTACTTTTTTCTGTAGATGTTTTCAACATTTCAAAAATGGAAGGGAAGACAAAGAAAGTTGTTGCATCATCTGACCATACCACAAATGATATTGAAAAGGAAAGAAAAGATCCATCACGAGACCTCGAATAATATCAGGAAGATGTACATAGGTTCATTATGAAGATGAGTCATTAGAAGCCACGTCATCACCTGATATTGCTGATGCACTGACCCAGCTATCAACTGATTATGTTCGAGATTTTATCACATCAACTTAGGAATTTAAAGTATATTTGCAACCCGGTGGATATACAAGACAACTTAAAGATTTGTTAATATTAATTTATTTCAATGTCAATTGTTTAATGTGCAAATTTGTTTCTTCCAAACCTATCAACGTTGTTTTTACTAAAGTAATTCAGCAAATATATTATCAATCTTGACTTTCTTGAAAAGAAATACCTATTGTCATAAGACAAATGTGATTTAGAGTTCAAGTTTGTTTTATAATTTGATGTAATTGAATAATAAATTTATATTCTAAGCGTTAATTTTTGAAGGCTGGTGTTTGGTGGGATGCTGAGAACAATGAATTTATGTGAAAAAGCATTCAACACTTAGTGTTCGAAAAGATTTTCTAATCTTTTAGTAGATGCACAAGCTCACGAATTAGAACCCATCACAGGATAAAAAGGTGATTGGGCTTCAGAATTTATGAAAATAACATATATAAGATGTTATTTAGATTAACATTTACTTTTAAAAAATTATTTTTAGCTATTTTTCATCTTTAAAATCATATTTAAAAAAAAATTAAAATTAAACAAGCGAAGTATATCACTCAAGCTACATAAGAGAGAGACACGTCAAAGTCAACTAAAAAATTTTGAAGGAAACACGTAGGCACGAATAAAATCATGTTTATAGTTTGAGACCATCTTTGACTTATTCTTACTTAGGATCAACATATATGCAAGTCTATATCAGCTATTCAACTGAAGAAATACAACGATGTGTTGACGAACAACTAAAATAAATGAATGATTTTATGAAAATAATGACTTATAGAAATGCGTCAACAAATGGAACAAAAAATGCAACAACAATTGCAAGTGTATGTGGGACAAGCTCGACGAGAGCAAAAAAAATGATAAAAAAAATGATAAAAAAGATTATGTTGAAGAGGCAAGTGTCTCCTAATGAACATAATGATTTATAAATTTCTAATTTATTATTTTATCTATTTATTAGAGATGGACGAAGAGTCCCTCTCAAATTGAGATGTATTTTGAATCAGTATTAAATTGTGATGAAATTTTTTATCACAATTTGAGACGAACATTATTTTCATCATGATCAATTTGCAACGAGCATTTTTGAAACAACCTAAGTCCATCGCACGTATTTGCGGCCAATTTTTTAATATTTCACTACAAGAATAATAACCTTTAGTGGCAGACTTTCAGCGACAGAAAATTTTATCGCCGTTCTGTCACTAATAGCGACACTTTTGAGATGTCGTGACTATGGTGAAAAAAGTGAACTTCATTTTTTTTTCTAAAGCTATTAATAATGATAGTTTAATGTTAGAGTAGACAAAGAATTTTCTATTGTTGCTAATAGCGACAATCATAGTGATATTGTATTGACAGTCAGTTAATCTATCATTAATTTTTTATTTTTTTAAAAATGTGAAATTAGCGATGCCTTAGTGACATCTTGGCGATGATAATCTTCTGTCGCTAAATTCTCCCCCTTCTTCCATTTTTTTTACTTTCTATGCATTTTGGGCCCTTGCCACATGTTGTCTCCTCTTCGTCGTGCCATCATGGCTAACCTCCACCAGGTGCCCCTTTCTTTCTCCACCTCCATTCCTCTCTTGTGCTTCTTTCTCCCTCCTCCTACATTCCTCTCTATGGTCGGCTCCTTAGAGGTGGGCGTCGGCCTTCCTCACAGCAATGAGGAGGAAAGCATGGCGCCCTCCACACTACTCTAAGGAGTTTAATTGAGATTTATTAAGATCCGGACATCAATTTAAATGATCTAAAAATAATATTGTGAACATATTATATATATATATATATATATATATATCTTTATTTTATTTAGAATTTCATTTGGTTCTTTTTAGAATATTTTAGGTAGCATTTGAATGAGAACTTGATTGTTTTTTAATTTTCAATGAATAATTGATTTGATAGATTAGTTATAATAGTGTCTCGATGAATTAAAAATATTAAGTTTCACGAATATTTGGATGAAATATACAAGAACTAAAAAAGATAAGTTATTTTCTAAAATAAATAAACAAAATAAAAATAGCACAAATAATTTTAATATAAAAGAGTTATTTTTAGAAATCTTAATAAATAATATAAAGTTAATTTTATATAATAAGAAAATATTTTATAATTATATTATAGCATAAAATGTAATATTTAAAATTAAATGTTAATAATTAAATTAAAGTTTGACTTTGAAATATAAATTAAAAGATAAAGAAAAAATAAATAAAAGAAAGTATAGCTGAGAGAGAAAATATAAAAGAGAATAAGTTTTAAGTAAAAGAGATAAAAACAAATTAAAAAAGAAAAAAATCTGCCACATCATTAGCAAACAGAGTCAACAAAACAAAAAATGTGTCAAATAAGAACCGTTGGGTTCCTGTTGCAAGTATGAATATGGCAATCAAAACTTGATGTCACATGACTTCGGATTCTGATGTTCAGGTTTATGGTTTCTGGTTTCTGCTAGATGTCTTCTTATTTGGCAGAACCCGCTGTATGGTTCCAATTTTTAAATGCAGCTTTAAGATATTTTAAAATATCTTTTATGAAAATCAAACATGGTAAAATTAAAATATCTAAATTTTAAACAATCTTACCTATAATTTTTCTTCATCTATAATTCTTTCCAATAATTTTTCTTCATATTATCTAAACATATTTAGATAATATTTTGTGTGATTATATTCTGAATTTGTTCATAATTTTATCTCTTATTTGATATTTGATAATTTTTTATTTTATTTTTATGTGACTTTTTATGTTTATAATTTTCTATATCTTAATCTCTTAATTTTTCATTCTGGTTTCGTTCTTGAATACACCTATACAATTTGATATAAATTTCATCAATTTTTTTTTAGCACACCTAATTGCCAAGTTGATAGTGCATCGGTTCGATTCAAGCATTTTCATTATAGCATTGTTTTCAATGACCCATTTAAATTTAAATTAATAGACATAGAGGTAAATCTTTAATGTTTCATTTTATTTTCTTTTTCAAGAATAATATTTAGACTTCCTAAATAATCTTATTGTGATATCGTTTATTTTTCGAAAAAAAATTCTTCAATTTTAGGCACTTATTACATTTTGTCAAATAACAAGACTATAATTTTCTTTTGTTGAATTGTATGTGTTTAATAATATATTTCCATGTTATCTCTTTTTTTCTTGATTCTTTTAAAATATATCAGACCTGTATGTGATATATCCAATATTTGATTTTTGGAGTTGGTTTGGATTCTACATGTGGTAATTGTAATTGGTAAAAGAGTTTTATATCTATTGTGAATAAAAAAAAATGCACAATCGAGTAAATGATTATTGATGAATAATTCTTTAATGACATATATTAAAATAAAAAATTAATTAAAAGATAGATAAAAAAATATTGTAAGGATCATTTTTTATATTTTTACATTTTACGTTTTTTAATATTGTTGTATATTTTTTTCTGTAGAAAGACGGACGAAAATGCTTACCACACTGATTCAATTAATAAACTAGCTAAATATATGATGCCCATCCCAACCGTGTTGCTAGTAAGTTGGAAAAAATGATGATATTTAGATGAAATATATATATATATATATATATATATNATATATATATAAAATTTGATCTAATAAGTTAGACTGCGATTTTTATCATTTTACATCATCATTAATTAATTAATTAAATGGGAAAATATGATTGCTATACATTGGGAGCACACCATTTATCTCAATTTTAAATATATAAAAAAATCAAAACTAAAAAAAGACTACAGCTGACTATTCTGAGTACATTACAAACATGACGATGTTCATATGAACACGCATAAACACGACGAAGTTCATATGACCAAGTTTTACAATTCTGCATCATCCGAAAACACTATACTGTTAACATTTATATTGTTTTTATTTTCTAAACTGATTAAATTACCTTTTCATCTTAAAAATCGTAGAAAAATAAAAGAAAATGAAAAAGAATAGTGGCAGTCCCAAGTGCCTCTGTCCAACATGCCATTGTTCATTCCTCTTTGAAGCCTCAGGAAGGTCATAGTAGCAAAAGCCACTAAAATTTATAATTTATATTGGAGGCTTCCATGAAACTCTATTCATTTTATTTTTTTTTATTTTCCTACATTTTTATTTAAGGTTGAAAATAATGACAAAAATAATATTGTTCGCATATTGAGGTAAAGTGAAAATATCTGAAAAGTTTAGTAACTAATATTAAAAGTTTAGAGGTTGCTTCGAAAAAATCGATAATTTAGGAGACGTAAGCGGGAAAAAAAGACCTCTTTCTTTTGTTATAAGAGGTCCATTTATTGGAATTCATGTCGTTAAATCTGCCACTTAATGCCATGCATATGATGAATAAGTATAACAATCAAACACACTATCTTTATTCCTTTCACATGCTGTTGCATTGATTATCAAATATCGACCATCTAATCTTCTTTTCTGGGGGTCACTGCGGGCCTTCTTCTTTGCAATAATAATAATAAGTGAACACAACTTCACTCCACTTGTAAAATTGAGGATTCAGTTTCAAACCACTTCTTTATGTGAATTCTACGGAAAATGATGAGATTGGCCCTGTGGACCTCTCTCTCTCTCTCTCTCTCTCTCTCTCTCTCACTCATTGTCAAAGATGTTTGAGTTGTGGCATCTTATGCACGACCACCCTCCTCCTGAACAAGATTCAGCCAAAAAAGGAGGGAGCCTTGTGGAATAGAAATATCTAATTAATTGGAGCAATTGAAAAAGTTGTAATGAGTGAGGGAGGGTCCATTGGTGGTGGGTGGGTGAGGGTTGTCATAAGTTATAAGCAGGAGGTCAAATGTTGAGCTGAGCCGACTCGAGGTCTCGAACGACCGACTACCTTCAACTGATCAGATCTTCGAATATGTGACCTGTTGGTTTGGTCACTTTTGGCTGCACTTGGAGTTGGGCCACAGACCCATAATAATAGAGTTAGTACATGTCTAATATAAACTCTATTATTTTAGTTATGGATGAATTTTATAGCTCGATACTCAAATCTAAATTTTAAAATTTTACTATTTTACGATCTTGAGAATACTAATTGATCTCGATTTTAACGTGAGGATCTTATAAGTAAGATCTTAATTTATATCGTACGATTTTTTATGCTCATATGTGATCTTAAATAAATATTTTAATTATTTAAAAATAATATTTTTTATAGTTTTCATAATAATAATTAATATAAATAGAGTTTAATATATTTTTCTACATAATGATCAAATTGTGATCTATTGAAGTCTACCTAAAAAAGTGCAAAAGATTATTATTATATATAATTAAAATATATTATTTTATTAATTCATAGAATATTATGATTCTCGATTTGATCTTATGATCCTTTTACAATCTTATGTAAGATCTCGATCTTGACAATCTTGCTCGTGATTGATTGATACTAATTTATTGTAAGGAGTGGAATGACAAATTCGAGCCTCACTAAAGGATGTTTTCTTAGTTTAATAGGATCTTGTCCTACTCTGCATTGAAAACAAATAAATAATCAAATTATAATGAAGAAAAGGCATATGTACTTTACCCAAAAATGCTCAAGTTTATTCCTATCAAGATTTCACTAGTTTAATATTTCAAACTCAATACACAATCGTAAACTTATAATTTAGAAAAAAGTAAACCAAGTTTTACTAAAATGGAGAATGTTGGATAAATGATCATATGTGGTCATTGTTGCAACGTATGCAACACTTGATGATAAACGAGTCATTAGGGAAGTTTAATTCTTGCGAGAGACATGGCCAAATAGAAGTCGCAATGGCCTGCGAAGGAATGGGTGCGACAGAGGTGGACTCCTTGGTTGTAAAATGTGCTATAAAAGCCCAAAGTATTGGGCAAAAGAAGTCACCATTTTGGGAGCCCCTAATGGTCATAAATCTCTTCTTCTTTTTCATTCGTTGGTATTCATAGCTACGACAGTTCATTCGTGTGCTTTGTCATCCCTTCTCGAACAGACAGTCATTAAAGCAGCACACGATGCCTATCGCCAATCTGAAGGGTGAGAGAAAGGGTGGAGGATTCGAACAATGGATTTGGGGCTCCTTGTTGTTTATCTGTTGTACTCTGCCCCTGTTCATTACTGGTCATTTGATGACTCCAACGATTATCTCCATAATGATTATTCTAATGGTCTTATTTAAAATTGTAGGATCTGGAATGACACCAAGAGGGGGGGGGGAGGTGAATTGGTGTATTAAAAACTTTTACTTTCTTTACTTAAATCTCTTAGTGTTGTGTTAGCGGAAGCAAACATATACAAAAATGAACAAACAGAGAAGAGAGTAAAGAGAACAAACACACAAAACAAACGCAAAGTTTGTTATCGAGGTTCAGCCGAACTCCTGGCCTACGTCTCCGCGCCGATCTTCTCCACGAGATCTTCGGAGTTCACTATATCCTTCTTCAAGGGTGAAGACTCCCTTACAACTCTCCTTTCTTTGTAATGAGGATA
>LTAE01004814.1:12316-43097 GCA_001647135.1 Pontederia paniculata | reverse complement strand
ATCATTATCACAATAGGAACATATAACAATCATCACATGGTTCTTATCACATTCAACACATAAAAAAGGTCATAGAGACATATGAACAAACACCTAGCATGCACACTCCTAAATGCCATCACATCATCTCCAACACTAAGAACATGTGTTCTTATACATCCAAATCAATAGGATGAGTAGAGAGTGGGGGATTATCCCCTTTACATACCTTGACAAGAATCTCTAAACCCTAGTTGCTCTTCTTCTTCCCTAGCCTCTTCTTCCTCTTTGGTGGTGATTCCTTCTTCCTCCCCTTCCTAAAGCTCCTAAGCCTTCTTCTCCTTCGTCTCTTGACCTTCCTTCTTCCTCTACCAAGCCTTATTGAGCTGCACAATGGATGAAGCTTCAAACCCTAGCCATGGAGTTCTTGTGTGGAGAGGGAGATGAGAGTAAGAGAGAGAGTGAGGGAGTGGGAAAGATGATAAATTTCTGGTTCACTCCCTTTTATACCTAGGGATTTAATGACTTGTGGGCCATTTGGGTTAATGGTCTACTGGAATTTAGTGGACTTGGGTTAAGAGAAAATTTGGGGTTTTACACAAATACACATGTGTAAGTCATTCATAAGATAATTACTAATGCATGATTAGTAATATTGTAATACCCATAAAAAACAAACAAGATAAATAATTTTTAATATATTATATATCTTAGTCGATCACAACTTCGATGACAGCTACCACCTAAACTTATTAATTGCATGAAAAATTAATGTGTAAGTTGATGAATTCACCTACAGCCACCTCTTCTTTGTTTATCTTTGTTGAATCGCGGTTAAAGGAAACTTACCTGCTGTCCATGTAAACCAATAGAGAGGGAGAGAAAGGAAAATATAAGGAGTTTACCTTCTTGTTGCTAGGTGGGGAGATGGCCAGAAAGAAAGAAATAAATTAAAAGAGAAAGGAAGAATGGAGAGAGGGCAGCCGAGCATGAAAGAAAGGAGCCGGACATCGAAGAGAGAGAAAAGAAGAATAAGAGGAAGAAGGTTGCGTATGTCATCATTTTCGAGCTCGGGAAGAAAATGTAGAAAAATAATGGACTAATGAATCAAGTAATGCGATAAGAAAGGTATGTGACAAAGACCCTTAGGTATTAATTATCGAGTTTATTAATATTATTATTTTAGAACTATATTAATATTGATTTATGAAATTAATAAAGAATGATTGTACTACAAATTGTATGTAGCGCATCTAAAAACTAGCCGCGACTTAATAATTAGTGATAGAACTATATGTTATTATTTATATTTAATTATTAATAATTATTTAAATCATCATTGTTAATTGATAATTAATTGATAATTGTTAATAATCAGGCATTAATTAATTATTTGTTAATGATTATTAATTGTTAATTAATTGATTATTATTAAATAATAAATAGTTGTGGCTAATTGCCTTATTGATATTGTGGATAACATAAGTTAGATATTTTTTTAATAATCATGATTTGGGATTAAATGTTATTTATTGAATAATATTATGACATATATTGATGATTGAATTGTGCTTTTAGTACTGATTGTAGATTGATTGAACCACACCTATAAGCGTTATCGCATGTACAATCGTAATTAGGTTTTAAAATTAATAACAATTGATTGTGATTGTAATTGACTTATTGAAGATTGATATTTTGATGGATTGTATTGTGGGGTGTCGATATCATCCAGAGATTCTTTCAAATGATTGATCATATTATGAGGTGCCGATCACATCCTGGAATATTCCCAAATCATTGATATATGATCCAAACGTGGGGTATTGTGTGTCTATATGTTACCTAGGCTTGATCAATCTTATTGACATCGAGATAACCATTATCTTCAATACATTGATAAATGAACATATTAAATTATTCAATATTGATAAATATCATATGACATATCGGGACGATTTATTGAGAACGGATTTATGAGGATGACTTAATTATTGGAAAGTCATAAGAGAGACTTCCAAAATGTCATGTGACATATGATAAGAAAAATGAAGTAAAAGATAAACTTCATTTGTTATTGATTGATTGAGCTATTGTTTATTGGCATTGATACATTGTGTACTTATGAATACTTATTGATGCTCATAATATTATTGATAATTATAAAAATTGAACATTGATTAAGAAACTAAAGTGAAAGATTAACTTTATTTATATTGATTGGTTATGAGTCATTGATTATTGATTTGACACATTATGCACCAACAAATACTTATTGATGGTCATAACAATGTCGATAATTGTAGAGATTAAACACTGATTATTGATAACATTGAATAGTAATAATAATGACTATCATAATATATTAATAAGAGTTAGTACTCATAGATGACATTGAATATTGCTAAAGTATAATATACATCTAGCTTATTGATGTTGATTCATATCGATGAAACATAGGATTGTATTATGCTAGAGTAATGAACTCATTATAATATTATTATCCGTTAATTAATACTTTCATAATACTGATGTTGATATATTAATAAGAGTTAGTACTCATAGATGACATTGAATATTGCTATGAGTATAATATACATCTAGCTTATTGATGTTGATTCATATCTATGAAACATAGGATTGTATTATGCTAGAGTAATGAACTCATTAGCATATTATTATCCGTTAATTAATACTTTCATAATATTCTAAGTAAAATGAGTACATTGAAAAATATTGATTATACTAAGATAGTTGACATGCCTAGTACATTAGTGATTAGTGATTATTGATTGATATGATATTTTGAGATCAATGTTAGATCTCTGAAATAAATATGATTGTCATATACGACTAACTGGATGAATTTTTCTTGCATTCTGGATCTGTGCAGGTAATCGAGAATAATGAATCGCGGTGACGTTATTCTCGATGTAAAGATTGCACATGATATATATATATATATAAAGTTTTGCAATTGTTATTGAGTCTTTTATATATATATATATATATATATATAAAGTTTTGTTATTATTATTGAGTTTTATACTGATTATATTTTATTATTAATAATTTTTAGTTGTTTATAGTTTTATATCGTATATTATGTATCTATCTGTTAAATATTAATTCGGTCGTGTGTCTAAGCCAAATTTTGGGGCAGCAAATCTTGGATAGAAAGTAGAAAGTAAAGAGACCCTCAGGATGTCGCACCTGTTGCAAAAAGAAGCCTTTTTAAATATAAAAAAAAGTTCAGTGCGAGGGCCAAAATTTCGAAGCTAATTACTTAATTTCAAGAGTTATTATATATAAAATTTAACTTTTTTGATTAATTAATTTTTAATTTATTATTTAATTCATAAAATATTTATGATTACAATAATTTTTTTCATAAAATTTTACTATTCTTATTTGATATTTGATCTTTTAACTCTCCTAGTACGTGTTTAGATTGAGCAAAAAACAAGGATAATGATAGGGAGAGTAAAACTTATTTTTATTTGAATAGAAATTTTTTGTGAAGAAAAAAATAAAACTTTTTTTTCCTAATTAATTAAAATTATTTATCTCAAATGAGATTGAAGAAAAGATAAAAACTTTTTAGTCCATTACCCTCCTTTCCATTACATTCCCCTCTGCTCGCTTTTCTTTGTCTCCTCTATTCAGATATATTTTTAGAATTCAGATTAAAATACACATCTTAATAATAAAGTACATTGCTCAATAAGTATATCGGTGTAATCTAATAAATAATGAGATTTTAATTAATGGAGAATGGACAATATTAGAGATTGGATAAAATATGAATATGTGATTAGGTGTAAATAAAAATGTAAAAATTTGTAAAATCTAATTATTAATAAATAAAAAACTCATTCGACCCAAAATATTTGACGAATAAAAATGAGATTTTGGAACAATTAAAAGAATTAGGTGATTTTTATAAGAATTAAAATTCTCCTATTAATTTAGAGACCCTATAAAAAATCAAACAGGCCCAAACCAAAATAAATTTAAAATGAAATTTGTTTATTATAATTAAAACGTTACTATCATTTTTGAATAATATTTCTTAAGTTCTACTCTATGTTTTGCACCTTAAGTTAGATTGAGTATAATTGTATATTGGCTTAATTTTTTTTTGGTGTAGTTGAATGTAAAGCTTTTAAGTTGTATTTTATCATTTTGACGTAGTCGGGTACTATTAGTGTCTTAAATCATTTTATGGGAATGAAAATTTGGTTGTGGATTGCGACGCAATGATATTATTTTAGTGTAGTAGTTTCAAAAAATTGAATTTTAAAGTTTGATTATAATTTTCATAGTTATTAATAAGTTTGAACTCTTTCAACATTTCATACGATGATTTTATATTTTATTTTTTAATAAAATACTATTATATTTAATTGAGATTCTGACCCGAAAAAATGTCTAACATCTAGGTCATTTTTTTATTTGAATATCTTTATGGTGATATTTTATGCGAAAGAGAATTATCCAAAATTTATAGGTTACTCTTTAGACGAGAAAAAAATTATTTGATCCAAACAATTTTCACCCTTACAAGTAAGTGAATAATTTTATAATTTAGTGTGTATAATTTACAAAGAGCAAGGCAAGAATATTTGTTTCCAAGTGGAAAGGAAAAAAATGCATATTGATGATTCCTAGTACACATAGTAATGCATTTTGTACACAACTAGAGATCATTTATTATGATTCATGTGCATATTGTAATGTATTTGTGAACCTTTGTTGTGGGAAGCAAAAATATTTTTCCCCTTTTACAATCATTTCGTTTCATACACAGAAAAATAACTAATAATATTTTTAAGTATCTTATGACATAATTAAATATGATGCCTTCACAAAGAGGAAATAGCATATTTTATTTCCTTTGATCTCACTTTTGAAACCTCCATTTCTTGCCTCTCATGACTTCCTGTAACTTGGAGATCCTGACCAGAACAAAAGAAACCTCTTTGGGCTTCCTCTCAGGGAGAATCCTGTGCCTTTTCAGCTTTCTCATCCTTCCTTTTCCTTTCTCTCTCCTTTTTCTTCTCTTTCTCTCTCTCCCTCTCCATGCTTCCAACATGTAGTCATTTAAGACCCACTCCCACGCACCCCCTTCCATCTCTCCAAAGTCCATAAGACCGCCATCAAATGAGATGAGTTCCGGTCGCTCTCGCACCCTTGCGCTCCTCCTCCTCCTCCTCTGCGCACTCCATGGTGCGCCGCCGACGGCGGAAGGGCTCGGCTTCAACTGGGGCACGCGGGCCACGCACCCGCTGCCGCCGGACGTCGTCGTGAGGCTGCTCCGGGACAACGGCTTCGGCAAGGTCAAGCTGTTCGAGGCCGACGCCTTGGCGCTGCGCGCGCTCGGGCGCTCCGGCATCGAGGTCATGCTCGGCATCCCCAACGAGTTCCTCGCACCGCTCGCGAGCAGCGTCCGCGTCGCCGAGGAGTGGGTCGCGCAGAACGTCTCCTACTACATCTCCACCTTCGGCGTCGACATAAGGTGCGTGCCGCCGCCCCCGACCATCCCCACGCACGCACGCACGCACGTATAGATTGCATGCATGCACGTATAATTATATAACACTGGTGATGGAGAAGTGATGAGGTGGATGTTGTGTTCTTGATGCTTAGATACGTAGCTGTTGGAAATGAACCCTTCCTGAAGACGTACAAGGGGATGTTCCAAATGACCACCTTCCCGGCGCTCCAAAACGTCCAGGCGGCGCTCATCAAGGCGGGCCTCGGCCGGCAGGTCAAGGTCACCGTGCCCCTCAACGCCGACGTGTATCAGACATCCAACGGCCTCCCGTCCGGCGGGGACTTCCGCTCGGACATCCACGACCTCATGCTGGCTATCGTCCGCTTCCTCCAGGACAACGGCGGCCCGCTCACCATCAACATCTACCCCTTCCTCAGCCTCTACGCCGACCCCCACTTCCCCATTCGGCCCCATCGCCTACTCCAACGTCTTCGAGGCCAATTACGACACCCTCATCTGGGCCCTCGAGAAGAACGGCTTCGGCTCCATGCCGGTCATCGTCGGCGAGATCGGGTGGCCGACCGACGGCGACCCCAACGCCAACCTGGACTACGCTCGTAAGTTCAACCAGGGCCTCATCAACCGCATCGCTCAGGGAAAAGGCACGCCCAAGCGGCCGAGCCCGCCGGACATCTACCTGTTCGGGCTCATCGACGAGGACGCCAAGAGCGTGCAGCCGGGTAACTTCGAGCGGCACTGGGGTGTCTTCTACTACGACGGCACGGTGAAGTACCCGCTGGTGCTGGAGAACGGTCAGAACCTCGTTCCGGGGAAGGGCGTCAGGTATTTGAGCCGGCAGTGGTGCGTGCTCTCGCCGGACGCTAGCATCGCGGATCCAAACTTGGCTGAGGCCGTGAACTACGCGTGCACGTACGCGGACTGCACCAGCCTCGGCTACGGGTCGACATGCGCAGGGATGGACGTGAGGAGCAACATCTCGTACGCGTTCAACCAGTTCTACCAGGTGGCCGAGCAGCAGAAGGGGGCGTGCCAGTTCGCGAACCTGTCGGTGATCACGACTGGCGACCCGTCGCAGGGGACCTGCAGGTTCGAGATCATGATCGACACCGGAAAACATGATCAGAGGACGACGAGCGCGAGCATGGCCGTGACCAGCGCCGGGAGGGCGTGGACGGGTGCGATGTTTATGGCGGCCATTGGGTTGGTGATGCTCCTGTGTTGAGGAGGACAGTGCAACTTTGGATATTTGATAGCTCAAGTGGAAGTGGAATTCCATGCATGTTTTATAATGTAAATGTAATATATTCACTTCATTTTTTTTTGCTCTTTTGTTTCCTATTTTTTCTTCTTAATTCATGTTGTACATGTACAGCTTAGATGCTATATATTCTTAATAAATTTTTAATTTGGTGAATTTTATATACAAATTGATCAGCAACCCGTTGCATGTTCTTATATTTATTCACAAACCCTCTTTCTTGGAAATATTTTTTCTTTTCTTTGAGCAAATGGACTTCTATAGTGCAACCTTACATGGATTCTTATTTTTTGTTATTTACTTAATTAATCTAACGATCTTTCATAACAAATGTTGTTCAACTCATAAGGCATTAATGCATAATCAGTATGTCAATTCAAAATGATATGATATGATCAATGTATTGCTAAATCAAATTGATTATCATCATCATGAAATTATCAAAAGATAATAATTATATGTATGTTACATTCAAATTAATCCGATGGCTCATGATGAACCTGGACATATATGTATTCTAGCATCTATATTTTTTTGTCTCATACTTCATATACATTAATTTATTTTTGAAAAATATAGATTGGAGGCATCATTCTAATAATTCAAATAATAATTTTGATTTGAATTTAAAATCGGTACAAAGAAATGTTTATCTCAATCTAATCTTGAATCATATGTACTAAGTATATTTAATTTGAACAATTTGTACAAGTTGACATATAATGGAGACAAATAGGCCTAAATATTGCACACCTTACTTCCCCCAAATCTCATGGGATCTACCCCTACTAGCAATTTAAAACTGTCCCGTGTACACTTTTTTTCATTTTATTTTCTTAAAATATAACATTTTTTTACTCCAAACAATAATATTCAATGTTGTAAAACCCGGACCAGACGTCGACCCGAATAGCTTATCAGATCAGGTCGGACTGTTTGAACCAAATGATCGAACCGAGTGACAATAAATATATTTAAAATAATTAATGTGTTAAAATTGAAATACAAGATGTCATTAAGTTACAACACATACAATATTTTTTTATCTCAATTCATAAGTTCACAATATATTAATTACTAGAATTTATATTTCATATTAATAAAAAATCGAAAATGATATATATGATACATAACAATATATTCAATGACCAAAAATTGATTAATTTTACAAAGTAACATACATTAAACTAAATACATAATGATAGGTAGCATATGATCCAAAATAATATAATTAATTACTATAGCATTTAATCAATTAAATAAATTTAATGACCGGTTTAGAGTATCAAACTTTTTTTAGGATGTTTGAGAAATTTTTTTTCTTTTATGCACCCGGTTCAACCAAAATCATCGGTTTAACCGGTCGAACCCAAATTTTGACCAGGTTTGATTGGTTCAAACTAGTTCAAAAGCCTCTCCGGTTCAATAGTGACCCATGACCCATTTTGGGAGCCAGATAGCGGTCCGACCGACCGATCCGGTCCGAGTTTTACAACACTGATAATATTATCCTCCAACCTTCTCTATTATTTATTTTTTCCTATTAATTTGCCTTTCTACTCTCTAAAAAATAAAATATTGGACCACCCTCAAGTCGTCTTATCTTCATGGCTTCATTTGACTTTTTATCTTTTAATCTTTAAAAATTAAATGATAATATTAAATTATAGTAGAAACAACTTTAAAATGTTAGGCATTTGGTGCATGACAGAAGTGTTTGGAAAAGCGGACGTAAGTAGTTAATATTAAAATCTAAGAAGTGAAATGATAAAAAAAAATTATAGTTTAAAGGAGGAAATTGAACAATTTAGATAATTCATCACATAAAAGATAAATTCAGGAACAATTGATAATAAATGGTTTTTTTTTAATTAAGGAGTCAAGATGTTCTGACATCAAATTTGACGATTTCTGTTAAAAATTAAGCTTTCTCCCTTAATAGTATACATTGTGGGAATGCATAAGAGTGAATATTAAAAATATAAACTTGTTAAAAACTAAAGTTGATGTATTAGTTATGAAAGCTATTCATTTGAGAGCAAGTTTATTGAAAATTCTTTATTATTTCCTTAATTTTTAAAGTTATTTTTGAAACTATTGCGAATTTTTAAATTTACTTCTAAAGTATAAAATAGGATAAAAGTAAGTTTCCCTTTTTTTTATTGGACAATTCAATCATATCATCTAATTTTTTTCTTATATTTTGAAATAAACATTTTACTTTTTCCTTGAAAATATCATAAATTTAAAAAACAAAATTGAACCGCACCCCCTCCAATATGGAGCACGAGGTGCGAAAGAATTATTTTAATAAATTTAAATAGTTAAAACTAACAATAAATCATACCAAAAATGACCATTGGGTCTTATTATAAATTTGATATTAATTTTTTTTATTTCATATATTAGAATTATATTTAATTTTGGTGATAGTTTAAGAGATGAAAAGTAATCATATTTTTTAAGAATCTCCCTCCAAAGAATAAATGCCTCTTCGAGACAAGAGCTTGTCAATGTCTTCAATCTTTAATTTATTTTTCTTAGATTGTTATTATAATTTTTTAAAATTTTATTTTAATTAAAATGTATTAAAATGACACAATAAATAAAACTTATAAAAAATATTTTATAAAATTTTAAATTTATTCTTTTAAATGAGGAGGAGGTACTTTTGTCTCATTTCGAACTTATTTGACTTAGCTTATAAGTAAGTTAATTTACTTATAAATAAAATTTAAAAAATCTCTATATTTAATAATAAAATGATATATTTATAAGTTGTTAGGTAATAACTTATAAGCTGAAAAAATAAATAGGATTTCATCTATTTATTTTTTAAATTATTGGCTTATTAATTTTAATCACTATAAATATTTTTTATCTATAATTTTTAATATTAGTATAATATAATTGTAAAAGTATTTTAATTAATATTTATTTTAATAAATATTATAAGTATTAATTAATATTATCAATATTTTTATTTAAATATATAATTATTTATTTTTTAAAATAAATATCAACACTTAAAATATTTATAAACATTAGTATTTAAATAATTTTTTATTAGCTAAGAACAGAATCCTTCACGTCTTCAATTCACTTTTTAACATTGGGTTGGACGTCGGCTCAAATAGGGTTCATTAATTCCGTCAAGCGCAAGGTTTCTCCTTCTGGTTCTGGGCTTAGCCCACTGTGAAGGCCCCAACGAAGTCGGCTGCGGCCCTGGGCGAGAGATGCCCTCACAAAGTGGAAGTAGATCTCAGACGTTGGACTTTTATCTGACGACTCTTATAGCCCCCTACCTTATCACCCCATCAATTATTTAATTTATATTTTATATTTACTTTTTAACTTTTCGTTTCGTTATTATCATGGTCTCATATTTAGAAAAGTAACGAGCCGAATGAGACAATCTGAATTCGACACTTGAGCCTACTTAACTTACCTGATAAAATATATCTAATAACCAATAATGCAGATAAGTATTTTAAATATTAAAATTTATTTTAAAATATAAGTAATTACATACTTACATAGTAATATTGATAATCTTAATAAATAGTTATAATATTTATTAAAATAAATACTAATTAATATTTTAAATTTTATGATAATAATATTAAAAGATATAAATAAAAGAGTAATATAATTGCTTAAAAATTAATTTAATTTTAAAAATAAAAAGAGGGAGTCATGTTTATTTTTTTTCTGATTACCTTAACAACTTATAAGCAAAATTTTTTATTTATTAAATATAAATAAATTTTAAAATCAAAGCTAAGAGGTTACCTATCATACATCACATTTATTTCTCATTTTATATTTGCTTTTAGTTTCATTAAAATATTTATCTCAATTAAAAATATGAATAAAACAGTAATATAATTGCTTAAAAATTAATTTAATTTTAAAATAAAAGAGGAAGTCATGTTTATTTTTTTTGTGGTTATCCTAACAACTTATAAGCAATTTTTTTATTTATTAAATATAAAAAATGTTTAAAATCAAGGCTAAGATGTCACCTATCATACATCACATTTATTTCTCATTTTATATTTGCTTTTAGTTTCATTAAAATATTCATTCTCAATTAGAATCATTTCAGGACCACATATTCTTTTCTAAAGAAATTAAATTTGAAATATTCTTAAACAAAAACAAATTATTTATTATCCGAAATTATATTGGGATTAATGTAATGTTATTTAAAAAAAATCAAATAAAAACTACAAGCACTACCCTAAAACACTAAAAAAGTGCATTATATTATTCTAAACTTAACTTTTGTACATGATGATGTACGTGTAATACATTCCGTCATTATATGTATTTTCGAACATTAAAGTGAAAAAAAAGGCTTTACGCATTCATGTACATGTGCTTCGCTCGATACAGCCAACAACACGAGAAGGGTAGGTACAGAAGGACTGGTTCTTTCTTTCACCTGTCGTTCCACCACCTACAGCACCATGAGAGGAGTACGTGGTGGTGCCCTGTATGAGAAGGGAACCCAAACAAGCTGCAAGCAGAGAGAAATTAATATCACACGTAGTAGAGAAGCACAAAACACAGAGAAGGAAGGTGTGGCCGGAAGAAAGCCATCCAGTTCGCCCACCAGACGGTCAAGCGTCTGTTCCTTAGTTTGCCTTCCTGCTTAAATGACCTCTCGTCGTCTCCATCTCTTCCCTTGAGCTAATCATCTCCACTGCCCTTCAATAGTGAAGAAAACAGGCACTTGGTGCAACTCCTTCAGGTTCCTATATCTTCTTCTTCCTCCTCAATTATGATTTGTAATTAGCCACTAACACTTATTATATGCCTATGACTAATGCTTTATCAGAAGAAGAATAAAAAAAAACACTGTCTTGTAACTTTTAGCTCGAGTCAGAGGCTTCAGATATTTCATTATGCATGTAGTTTGCTTGTTGAGTTAAAGTAGTATGCATGCAGTGGTTGATGCAGATGATTACCAGAGGTGCACATATTATTACATTATTTGGAATTTGAAGCAAATGCAACTTCGAAAAAAAGTGGCATGTTGTGCTGGATATCAAATTGCTGATCTTTTTTACGAATACTTATCGTACGGGAATTGGATTTGTGGGTTGTATGTGTTGTCAAAATCTAGCTCAGTAGATGAAGCAGAAATTTTGGCGTGCTTCTGGGATTCGAATTGGATTTGGGGAGTCCATTCACTTGAGAGATAGTGCACGTATTAGTGCAGGTGTGCAGCTTGATGATGCCTGAAGAACATTTACGATCTCTGGGCTCCACTTTGTTCATGCAAAAGTTAATATTTTCATGATTATTGGCAAATTCTTGATAGAAGACTATAAATTATCCTGTAATAATGTGAAATTGGTTCATACGATCCCTTTGGATATTATGTGACAAATAGACATACAGCACCTCATACTGCACAAACAGCATCTACAAAATCGAATGTCCAACTATTGCATTATAGTGATGAATGCAGGTGGCAAAATGTACTTAACATGAGGTGGTAGGAGTGAGTTCTCTGTTAAGAATGTTTGATGCGATTTAAATGTTTTCAGAAGTATGTCTTACATGATGGTCATGAATAATGTTCATCTAGGGAACTTGGCACTTCAACCATGGAAAATCTCAACAAACCTCTGCTCAATCCTGAAAACTTCAATCGAGATTCAGTTGATTTGGTTAGTTATCTGCCCATTGTTTATGTCAAGAACATCAAGATTCAGACTGAATAGATCACACCATGTTTTTCAATCACAGGAGCGCATGCCTCTGGAGGAAGTCTTCGAGCAACTACGAGCATCTCGAGATGGGTTATCATCAGAAGATGCTGAAGCACGCATACAGATTTTTGGCTTCAACAAGCTTGAAGAGAAATCTGTAAGTTCATTGATAACCTTTACCAATTTCTATATCCTTCATTCAATAAGAAGTAACTACAATACTTCCTTACTCAACACTGAATTATGATATGTAATTTTGTGTCTCTTGCTTAGTATCCATGTTCCCTTTTGAGATACAGGAAAACAAGATTCTGAAATTTCTGAGTTTTATGTGGAACCCCTTGTCTTGGGTAATGGAAGCTGCAGCAATCATGGCCATTGTGCTGGCTAATGGTGGAGTGAGTTATCTCTCATTGTTTCAGATCTTAATCTTGAACTTTCAAGTAATAAAAAATATTAGTGTACAACCATCTTTGCATAAAATTATTGTCTCTAGTTGATTCAGATTTGCCTTATGTTATTAGGGTGAGGGACCTGACTGGCAAGATTTTGTTGGAATTATTTGCCTACTCATCATTAATTCAACGATTAGTTTTATCGAGGAAAATAATGCCGGAAATGCTGCAGCAGCACTGATGGCTCGTCTGGCTCCTAAATGCAAGGTTTGTGTCATCAGCAAGTACACAAGTGATGCATGTTGTTTGGCAATAACATTATTGACTAGGCAACTCACCGCAGGTGTTCCGAGATGGAAAATGGCAAGAGCAGGATGCTGCCATTCTAGTACCAGGGGATATCATCAGCATTAAGCTTGGGGATATCATTCCAGCTGATGCCCGTTTGCTCGAGGGAGATCCTCTGAAAGTTGACCAGGTAAAGCTTTTAGATCTCTCTGTCATTGAACCATAAATGTTGTCATTAGGGTAGCATCCTTAACAGCAATTCAGATTGATGTCGATTTTATATGTTATCCAGTCTGGACTATTACAACATATTACCTTCACTTGTAATGCAGTCAGTTCTTACTGGTGAATCTCTACCTGCCACCAAAAGGACAGGAGATGTAGTATTTTCGGGCTCTACATGTAAGCATGGAGAGATTGAGGCTGTAGTGATTGCAACTGGCATATACACTTTTTTCGGAAAAGCCGCATATTTGGTTGACTCCACTGAAGTAGTTGGTCATTTTCAGAAGGTAAGAATGTATCTGCAAGTAACTATATAGCTCATCATTGTCCTCTAAATCATTCTATTTGGTTATTCATGTGAACCTTATCTAATCTAATAGACATGACCTGCCGTAGTAAATATTTGAACAAGTTGATTGCGTTGCTTCAGGTTCTTACCTCAATTGGAAACTTTTGCATATGCTCAATAGCTGCGGGGATGCTTGTTGAAATCATAATCATGTTTCCGGTTCAGCGCCGGACATATAGAGACGGGATCAATAATCTTCTTGTTCTCTTAATAGGAGGCATACCAATTGCCATGCCAACTGTGTTGTCTGTTACACTTGCAATTGGTTCTCATCGCCTTTCTCAACAGGTATATTTGCATTTGGAACTTGGCCAGGATTGTGATTCTTGTTTAAGTGTTTAACATACATATGACTACTCAGGGTGCCATTACAAAAAGGATGACAGCAATAGAGGAGCTTGCTGGAATGGATGTTCTGTGCAGTGATAAAACAGGCACACTCACACTGAATCGACTCACCGTGGACCGAAACCTTATTGAGGTAATGAAGGGACCTGCGGCAATCTCTGCGACAAGTAGAAATGATATCTTATCGGACTTTTGTTGTAGTTTGTAATGGCCCTTGGTCATGTACAGATCAATTGAAGACAAAAGGAAATGACCTATATTATTAGCCCAATAATAAACAGCTAACCAGTTCATATTAGACCAGTAGCCAACCAACTCAGTTCAAACTGAGGTATACTGAACATGTTTCAGTATCAGGTGTCTCTGTGATTGAATTATAAATAACTCAAAAATGAAGAAAAAATTAATTTGGGTATCTTGTCATATTGATACTCAATACTTCGCAACAATGCTATTTCTTGGTATACATGTCATCAAGGGTGGAATTCTGAAAGCGGATTTTTTTTCATCTAACAAGTACTTCTTGAAGGAAAATTATAATATCAACAAATATTACAATGCACGATCATTCTTACATGAAGGTTCTATCCAAAGACATGGAGAAAGACAAGATTATATTGCTTGCAGCTAGAGCTGCAAGGCTTGAGAACCAGGACGCAATTGATACTGCCATCATCAACATGCTTGCTGATCCAAAAGAGGTAAGAGTTTTAGTATGATACTTGGCATTTGGATTTTGCTGCAAAGTTTAGTTATTAATGTTCATTCAAGAAAAATAATAATAATTTTCATATCGTTAACAACAATCTTTATGAATACAAATAACTGTAGGCACGGGCAAACATCACTGAGGTCCATTTTCTTCCATTCAATCCTGTGGACAAGCGAACCGCAATCACGTATATCGATTCAGATGGAAGTTGGTATCGAGTTAGCAAAGGTGCTCCGGAACAGGTATCTATATATATATATATATATTTTTTTTTTCGGTGCCACAGATGAGTTAAACAGAGCTCCTAAAAATAACTAAAATTCCAAGTTTGGTCTAACATTCATATCTTTGATTTTGATTATGAGAATTAGTGTCTCAACTAATCAAAATATAGATATTTTGTTGTAAATATTAGATTTCTCTTTTGGTAATCATTACTGGATAATCGGATATAACTAATATTACAACATAATGGACAACATGCAAAGAATTCAGCTTTTTAGAAGCTTGTATGGTCTGAAAAGCTAAAGTTAATCACTCTAGTCAAAAGGAAAAAAAAGCTAAAAGTTGTTTTTTTTTTCTTTCTTCAGATTCTAAATCTATGTCATAACAAAGATGAAATCATGGGCAAAATGCATTCAATAGTTGACAAATTTGCTGAAAGGGGATTGCGTTCACTTGGTGTTGCTTATCAGGTATGATCATGAGACTAAAGAAATCTATTAGATAATATAGTGAATATATTTCAAACAATGTTACTGTTAAACAAAGTCAAAGTAAATACATTCCTAGCAATGACCTCTCAGAAGTTTGCATAAAATCTTTATATTCTGAATAGTTCACACCTTCATTATGTCAATAAAATTGACAACTGCAGTTATTTCTTATTACTGATTCTAAGAGTGGCACAGTTTTGCTAGTCCATATTTTCTGTCATGATGACACTGGTTATATCTGAAATATTCAGGAAATTCCTGAGAAATCAAAAGAGAGCCCAGGTGGTCCATGGATTTTCTGCGGTTTGTTGCCCTTATTTGATCCCCCTAGGCATGATAGTGCTGATACCATCCGCAGAGCGCTAAATCTTGGTGTCTGTGTTAAGATGATAACTGGTACGTGAAGAAGTTTATGAAGAATTCATTATAGTTTTTGAGATGTTATACTGAGGAATTCCTTGATACTCCATTTCTATCTAACCATGAATTGCTTGAAATTCTCACATATTCTGATTCGTGATTAAAATTTGTTGGAAAAATCTCAATGTGTGTTGCACTTAACATGTCACTCAAGTTATGGCAAGAGTCAGAGAATGATTAATGGGACTGCTTTATTTGATGTTTGTTAGATACCCATAGGCCTTATTAAGGTGTTTCTACTTTGCTGTCACTTTGAGTAACATAACATATAATCTGACAGATTTCCTAGAATGCCTTGTATCAGCATTACTTCACAACAGTTTATTGAAAATATGGAGTATAGGAGTTATTTCAACATAGATCCTCCACCATAGTAATAGAGAAATGATATAATTGAAGAGACAATGCATGTGGAAGTGCTAGTGAGTTACATCATATATTCTTATAAAGTTGCTTAATTCCTCAGGTGATCAATTAGCAATTGCTAAAGAAACTGGGCGAAGACTTGGAATGGGAACAAACATGTATCCTTCTTCGTCTTTGTTGGGTCGTGATAAGGATGAACATGAAACTCTTCCAATTGATGAACTTGTCGAAAAGGCTGACGGATTTGCTGGAGTATTTCCAGGTAAGCTTGATTGAATTAATCTATTTATACATTACAATATCAAATGTGAAATTATGGTTTAAATGTGCCATGTTGATTGCTTTGTTATTTCAGAACACAAGTATGAAATTGTCAGAATTCTTCAAGAAAAAAAGCATGTATGCGGAATGACTGGAGATGGAGTTAATGATGCACCTGCACTGAAGAAAGCAGATATTGGAATTGCAGTATCAGATTCTACAGATGCTGCTAGGAGTGCTGCTGATATTGTCCTTACAGAACCAGGATTGAGCGTAATTGTTAGTGCCGTCTTGACTAGCCGTGCCATATTTCAGAGAATGAAGAACTATACAGTTGAGTAATGTTACTATATTTTATGTTATTTCGAAAAGCAGCTTATGGTAATAGTAATAATCAATTGAAGCTAATGCAGATATATGCAGTGTCCATTACCATACGTATAGTGGTATGTAAACTGCATCACCTGTGTCCTTGGCTGTATTAACACTCTGTATATGCTCTCAGTGTTAAATTACTACTACTTGTTTGATTCCTTGCAGCTTGGCTTCGTGCTTTTAGCTTTGATTTGGGAGTATGACTTTCCTCCTTTCATGGTACTAATAATAGCAATCCTGAATGATGGTATGAATTCTTTGCATATCTGACAAATTGCATAAACTCAGATCTTCATCCACATTGGTATTTTTAATTGGCTTCTTGCCAGGCTCAATAAAAATGACCCTAGAGCAATAACTTTAGTTCTGACCCAACTGACTGAAACCTGTAGTCATGCATGTTTTTATCATAACAAATCTGGATTTGTTACTTTCATTGGAATGCTTATGATGCCTCGTTAGGACATTGTGTAAATATTAGCCTGTGCATGTTAGAATTCAAGGTCACTACATTTCTTTCTTGAATTTTCAGATTTCTCTTCTGTACAAAGATTAATTTGTGGAATAAAACAAGTGTCTAAATTGTTGCACAATTTTGCACATGATTCCCGATAGAAGTTGATTCAGAAATGATAGTTACTCGCATTTTGCTGCATTCGTGTTGCTAGGAACCATCATGACGATATCCAAAGATCGTGTAAGGCCCTCGCCAATGCCTGATAGTTGGAAGCTTAACGAGATCTTTGCAATAGGCATCGTCATAGGGACTTACCTTGCTTTAGTTACTGTTCTCTTTTACTGGGCTATTATCAGAACTACCTTCTTTGAGGTAAAACTTTAAGATTGTTATGACACAACAAATTCACTTGTTATTATTTTTAGTTTGAATTGAAGTCTTCACTGGTGTTATTTAAAAATAACCATTATCTTGAGTTTATTTATATATATTGCAGACTCATTTTAAAGTTGCATCACTCAAAAGCAGTGAGGAAAAAATTTCATCTGCCATATACCTGCAAGTTAGCATCATCAGTCAAGCTCTCATATTCGTCACACGCAGTCAGAGTTGGTCATTCATGGAGAGACCCGGTACTCTCCTGATGTGTGCATTTGTCATAGCTCAATTGGTAAAGCCTCATCATAAAATCAATCTACAAAATTCAGTGAAAAAGTGATCATGTGCTTATATTTCTCATCCTTATAAGAATCAGAAGTGAAGTATCCGAAGAATCATACTAGTAGCTCTATTTATAGGTACCATGTTGCTTCTGTTCTACCTGACAGTGTAGTGCAATGTCTTGTGCAGGTGGCCACCCTGATTGCAGTTTATGCACACATCAGCTTTGCATACATACGCGGCATAGGCTGGCATTGGGCTGGCGTTATATGGCTCTACAGTTTAATATTTTACATCCCTCTTGATATAATAAAGTTCACAGTTCGATATGCTCTGAGTGGTGAAGCATGGAATCTGTTATATGACAGAAAGGTATGACCTGTTGTCTGTTCATTATATATGATTGGCTGAATTACGTGAACTCAAAATGATAAGGGTAATATTTAATGATAGTAATTTAGTTTTGTATCTTTATGATTAATCTGCAAACTATATCCACAACCCTGTGATTAATTTATCTGCATGCCAATCTTTTGTTTGACAGACTGCATTTACTTCCAAAAAGGACTATGGAAAGGAAGAAAGGAAAGCTCAATGGGTGCTGTCTCAGCAGCCGCAACAGGGTCGAACATCAAGTGAATTTACGAGCAATGGAAGACGATCCTCGCTTATTGCAAATCAGGCCATCAGACGTGCAGAAATAGCAAGGTATGTATAGTTGATATATCATTAGGACAAAATGACTACATAATTAGCTTCCATAAACATTTTCATTTGCATATTCATGAACTCTGTACTGCATATATGCAGTATTCCTTGATTTTGATTTCTGTAAACAACACATTAACTTACTAATAGCATGTTTAATTACAACTTACTGATAGCATATCAAGTTGATTTCTTTGTGACCAACATCTTTTTTTTTCTCCATCTTTCAAGCTGTTGAACTTAAAAGGATGATGCTTTATTGCAGATTGAGTGAAATCCATACTTTGAGAGGGCATATGGAATCTGTGGTGAGGTTGAAGAAGTTAAATAACAATATGATTCAAGCTTCTCACACAGTGTGATCACCAGGAAAGAAAACATATAAGCAGCATGCATATGCACTCAACAAAATCTTTTTTTTTTCCATTCCTCAAAGTGCCACATTTTGCAACTATTTATCAATGAAATATATAGTAGCTGGTGGTGATAATGAGATGGTGGAGCTCAGGATCTCTTTCAAATTTGTCCCTCTGCTTCATTAATCCTGAACTTTATTTTTCACACATTTGCTGCTATAGAGAAGAACTCTGTTCATCAATGTAATTGATTTATACTATTCCAATAATTTACTTTGATTGAAAATTCAGTAATATGTGGAAAGAGAAGAAGAAAATTGTTTCTTTTTCGTGTTTTGTATCATCTTTTATCAAGATGATTAGTAAATTTTTATGTCCTTTTCTTTCCGAATTATTGGTTACCTGGTTTTGGTGGAGCTTTTGATCATTTATGCATCAAAGTTTACTTCATATTCATGAAAAAAACTACATAATTTGTATCATCCAAGAAGTTTCCATGTTATATATCATTTAGATTTATCTCATATAAGTTCATGTTCAAAATTTTCAACTTTCGATCCAAAATCTACTTTGAACCTCCAAATTTTCTTAATTTTGAAAGATATGATAGAATATTGAGAAGAACTAACAAATCGAGAGAAACAATGGTTTACGTGGTACCTATGTTCATGCTCCACAGAATTGCCTAGGACAAGAGTTATGTTGGTGGTTGCAAGTGTATTTTATATTAGGGTAAAATATTAAGTATAATGACTATAAATTTCATTCACATAGTCAATAAACCTAATCAATTAAAACTAATTTCTCGTTGTCTAATTTTGCAACTGGTTTGCTAGAATAAGAGTTCATTGATTTAACAATGCCCCTCAAACTCAATGTGGGTTGAAAATACACAATCAATTTGCTGCATAAGTAATGGTTTTGATTTGACAACAAAGGCCATGTCAAAATATTTGCAATTTGATCAATAGTGGAAATGTGACGTGAAACAATTTCACAAATATCAACTTTGTCATGAACAAAATGTTGGTCATTTTCGATGTGCTTGATTTTTTCATATAAAATAAGATTTCCATAATTTCCAATAAGAAAATGTAGAAGAACTCTAATCCATATGACTTCAGCAATGGTACTTATAAGAGCCTGTTCACCTTCAATGCTTGACCGTGCAGCTGTTCGTTTCTTTTTACTTTCCTAAGTATCAAGTGAGTTACAATTGAATATACAAAAGTCAATCACAGAGCATCAAGTTTTAAATCTCCAGCCCAATCAAAGTCAAAGTAAGTTGTAATGCCATGTATCCAATGGGTACTGCTCTTACTGAATGGATAATAATACCAGTAACCACTGAACCTTTGATATATCCCATTATTCTCTTTAGACATTGCATATAATAAATCTTTGTGCATGCATAAACTAACACATATGATTGATACGAAATGCTCGGACAAGTGATAGTCAAATATTGTAAAACCATGCAAGACTTCTAAAATCTTCCGGGCGAGCATAGTTTGACTAATTGATGTACAACAAAATTATTTATTACTAACAAGTATAGGATTAGAAATAGGTTTGCAATTTACCATTCCAACTCTTTCTAACAAATCCATAGCATACTTAGTTTTACTCATTCACTGTGAATCGTCCCTATCAATTTCAATACCAAGAATACATATTAATGGTCCAAGATCCTTCATCTTAAAGTATATATGCAAATCAGTCTTGATCTCGCCGATAGCATGAGTGCACTTACCTGCTATAATCATATCATCTACATACATCAAGATTAAACATTTTTCTTGCTATCTTGCCAAATGAACAAAAAAGTTATCAACTTTTAATTTTTAGAAACCTTATAAAGATACTACATCTTGAAATTTCTTAAATCAATTTCGAGAAGCTCATACTAAGCCAACTGAAACGCTTTAATTTGCAGACATACCATTGAGGATCACCTTGATGAAAGCTAAGATATTGTTTCATATAGATTCTTCCTTGGGATCACCATGAATGAATGTATTTTTTACGTCGAGTTAATCAAGAGTCCAACCAAAATCATAGCTACTGTAAAAATGACACGCACTGTCACAATTTTGATCGCTGGACTAAAAGGTTCCTCGTAATCAATTCCATGTTGCTAAATTAAATCGTTTTGCAAACAATCGAGCCTTATGGTTTTTTATCCCCTCATAAGCTTTATATTTGATTTTGTAAATCCATTTTGAACCAACTATGTTTTTGTCGAATTGGCATTGAACAATCTCCTTAGTGTCATTATTATGCAAAGCTTTGGTTTCTTATATGATAGTCTCAACCCATCTTGGATCCTAACTAGCTTCTTTATAGCACAAAGGTTCACTTATCTTTGTGCATTACTCATGAAAGTAGTCACTGTTGGAGTATAACTTAAATTGGTGACCCATTCAGTACATGAATATGGAGCGTAAGGTTGTCATCTTCTTGTATATCATCTCAATGGATCATCATTTACATCATTGACTATTATACTCATAGGAATTACTTCAGAATTTATAGCATCCATGGCACTAACTCGATTAGAACTTATTGACTTGGACGTTTTTGATAGACTTGCAAGGGTCGATCATTTTGATTATTCATATGTAGGGAATTATCATCTAATATTTGATGTTGATGTTCTTGTGACATGTGTTGGCAATCATCAGATTCTAAGAATTGGTTATGCTTTGTTGTGCAATGGGCTAGCTCAACATCTATTCATTTATGTTGATCACATGAAACTTCCAAAGGAGAAGTAGCATTTTGGGGCATTTCACTAAACTGAATAACAATTTGATTGTTATGAAGGAATTATCAAGTTCCTACTGACATTCCTAGATATATAATTTTCTATTAAGAAAAAATATAGCAATGATAGCGTTTTGACACATCATCATACCCAATAAATTATTAGTGCACACATTTTGGGGATGACTTGTTTCTAAGTTTGTCCATGATATGCATATATGCATCACAACCAAAGACGCGAAAATGATCATATGATGATTTTATCTTGAAAAGTTTTTCATATCGAGAAAGACCATTTAGTACTATATTAGGCAATCGATTTATAATATAGACAACCGAATGCAAAGCTTTTGTTTATAGAAATTTTGGTGTTTCACAAGCAAATAACATAGTTAGGCTTTGAACTCATGAAATGCATAAAAAATTCAGATTTATTTTTAAGAAAATAAATTCAAGTGTAGCAAGTGAAATAATAAAAAATATGACACAAGAAGGAGAACAAATGAGAGTTGGGCCCTACACATTTGCATGAATAAGTTCAAAAAGAGAGATTGTAACACTTTTAGAGGTAGGATAGAGAAGTTGAGCACATTTGTCCAACTAATATGGTTCACAAAAAAATGTGATTAGATATTTTTGTCGCCAACATTATTAAGGAACAAATTTCAAAGTAAGTGAAGGTTACAATGTCGAAGGCAATAATGCCATAGTTATATATTTGACTATGGGATCATACCATGCATGCATATGAACTTACTTCAATATTGATCATTTTCACAATAATTCTTAACAATTATTCTGATGCTTTGAATTTTAATTTCGATGTGGATCAAGAAGTCACCCTGTTACCAACTTCTCTCTCTAGTCATCATCATCATCGTGAAGCGACCCAAGAGTAGTACCTAAAAGCTAATAGAGCGTTGGACAACAAAGGAGCACAAGCATATATTTTTTTATTTAATCTTTTATTTTGTTGTCCTATATATGTTATACATGATTTGTTATTTCTTTGTGTTTTCTTAGTAGTTTTGTTAATATGCATGATTGCATGTAGATGGAATTAAAAATACATATTAAGTTAGGTTAAGTTTTAAGTAATATCTTATCAATTGTTCTAACTAACTAGATATTTGATTTATTTTGCTATTCAGAAATTTTCTAAAAGGAACACAAATGCTTTGGATGCATGACACGGGTGGTATTTCAATAACTGTGAAATCCAAGGTCGAGAGATTGTTGGTCAGTCATATGCAAAAATATAAACTTCGAAAGTTGAAAGAAGACGATGAAATAGTTCCAAAGTAAATTTTATCCACTAGATGATGAATTATCTTCGAACACTTTCCATCAATTAAGTATAATCTCCGTTTCTCACACATCTAGGGGATCATGCCATTCATGCATATGAACTTGTCTTCAATATTGATCCTTTTCACATCTAGGGGATCATGCCATTCATGCATAAGAACTTGCCTTCAATATTGATCCTTTTCACATCTAGGGGATCATGCCATTCATGCATATGAACTTGTCTTCAATATTGATCATTTTCATAATGACTCTTAACAATTATTTTGATGATATGAATTTTTTTTTCGACGTGGATCAAGAAGCCGCTCAAATAACCAACTTCTCTACCTAGTCATCGTTATTATCATGAAAGGCCCAAAGATTAGTACCTAAACACTAATAGAGCGTTCAACAAAAAAGGAGCACAAGCATATTTTTTTTATTTAATCTTTTATTTTGTTATTCAATATATGTTAAAAATGATATGTTATTTCTTTGTGTTTTCTTAGTAGTTTTATTAGTATATGCATGCTTGCATATAAATGGAACTAAAAATTCATATTCAGTTACATTTAGTTTTAAGTATTATCGTATCAATTGTTTTAATTAACTAGATATTTGATTTATTTTGCTATTCTAAAATTTTCTAAAAGAAATACAAATGCTTGGGATGCATGACATGGGTGGTATTTCAAGAATCGTGAAGTCTAAGATGGAGAAACTCATGACTAGTCATATGCAAAATTATAAACTTAGAAAGTTGAAACAAGCCGATGAAATAGTACCGAAGGAAGCTTTATTCATTAGATGATGAAAAATCTTCGGACACTTCCCATGAATTAAGTATAATCTCTCTTTTCTCTCACATCTAAGGGATAATGTCATGCATGCATATGAACTTTCTTCAATAGTGATCCTTTTCACAGTGGCTCTTAACAACTATTCTGATGCTTTGAATTTTTTTCGATGTGGATCAAGAAGCCGCCCCATCACCAACTTCTCTCGCTAGTCATTATCATTATCATGAAGCGGCCCAAGGGTAGTACCGAAAAATTAATAGGGTGTTGGACAAGAAAGGATAACGAGCATATATTTTTTTATTTAATTTTTTATTTTGTTGTCTTATATCTGTTATGCATGATTTGTTATTTCTTTGTGTTTTCTTAGTAGTTTTGTTAGTATATGCATGCTTGCATCTAGATGGAATTAAAATGCATGTTAAGTTAGATTAAGTTTTAAGTAATATCGTATCAATTTTTATAATTAACTAGATATTTGATTTATTTTCTATTCATTTTTTTTAAAAGGAATACAAATGTTTGGGATGCATGACATGGGTGGTATTTCAAGAAAAGTGAAATCCAAGATGGAGAAACTATTGACCAATCATGTGTAAAAATATAAATTTCGAAAGTTGAAGCAAACCGATGAAATAGTACCCAAGGAAGTTTTATCCATTAGATAATTAACAATGTTATCATAACCGGACCGGAGATCGGACCGGAGGACTAACTGAGTCACGGTTGAATCGGTTCGATCGGATTCAACCGGGTTGAATCGAATTTTATTAAAATAATATTATTTATAATATTTTATGATATATGACACAGTTGATATTATATGTTATATAAAATATTTGATAATAACTAACTAATAATTAGATATACTTTAAAATATTATTTATTGTATGTTTAAATATGATGTTTATTTAAAATAATGATAATTAATAAATTATTATTATATTTTATTTATTATGTGATATTTTATAACATATAATATTTACCTAAAATGTATTCTGTTTGATATTTTTACTATACTAATAATGTCATATTAATTATTTTAATTCAAATTCTATTCACTTTCCTATTATTTTAGTTAACTTTTAATTATTACCAAATCTTTCCTTTTTTTAATTTCTATTTTTTCAATTTATTCATTCTCCTCCCATATTTGTTATTGTTTCCAATCTTATTTTTAGTAATTGTTTTCAAATATTTTCCCTTTATACATATTTTGCTTCCATTTTTGTAATTTGTTTTCATTTTGATTATTTTTTTTTCAAATGTGAAGTTGGACCCGGTTTAGACCGATTCGTCGGTTCGCCGGTTTTATTCGGTTCAAACCGGTTTTATCCGGTCCAATGTCATTTTCGGTTTTGCATTAAAATCAGACCGGTCCAGCCACCGGTTCGCGGTTAAACCGGTTGAACCGGCCGGTCCGGTCCGGTTTTAATAACATTGATAATTAATTATCTTTGAACACTTCCCATCAATTAAGTATAATCTCCCTTTTCTCTCATATCTAGGGCATCATGTTATTCATGCATATGAACTTGTCATCAATATTGATCCTTTTCACAATAAGTCTTAACAATTATTCAGATGTTTTTAGTTTTTCTTTCGATGTGGATCAAGAAGCCGCCCCATCACCAATTTCTCTCCCTAGTCATCATCATCATCGTTACGATGCGGCCCAAGAGGAGTACCTAAAAACTAATAGACTGTTGGACAAAAAAGGAGCAAAAGCATATATATTCTTTATATTTAAACTTTTATTTTGTTGTTCCATATATCTTTTGCTTAATTTGTTATTTCTTCGTATTTTCTTAATAGTTTTGTTAATGTATGTATTATGCATGTAGATCGAATTAAAAATTCATATTCAGTTAGATTAAGTTTTAAGTAATATCATATTCGAATTAACTAGATATTTGATTTATTTTTCTATTCAGAATTTTTCTAAAAAGAATGCAAATGCTTGGGATGCGTGACATGGTTGGTATTTCAAGAACTTTGAAATCCAAGATGGAGAAATTGGTGACTAGTCATATGCAAAAATATAACCTTCGAAAGTTGAAGCAAGCCTATGAAAAAGTACAAAGAAAGTGTTATCTAATAGATAATGAATTATCTTAGGACACTTTCCATCAATCAAGTATAATCTCTATTTTCTCTCACATCTAGGGGATCATGCCATGCATGCATAAGAACTTGTCTTCGATATTGATCCGTTTCAAAATGACTCTTAACAATTATTCTGATGCCTTGAATTTTTCTTTCGATGTGGATTAAAGAATTTTTCTTTGATAATTGATGCCCCATCACCAGTACTTCTCTCCCGAGTCATAATCATCATCATGAAGCGGCCAAAGAGTAGTATCTAAAAACTAATAGAGTGTTGGACAAGAAAGGATCACAAGTATATATTTTTATTTAATCTTTTATTTTGTTCTTCCATATATGTTATGCATGATTGTTTATTTCTTTGTGTTTTTTTAGTAGTTTTGTTAATATGCATGCTTGCATGTAAATGAAATTAAAAATTATATTTAGGTAGATTAAGTTTTAAGTAATATCGTATCAGTTATTCCAATTAACTAAATATTTGATTTATTTTTCTATTTAAAAATATTTTCTAAAAGGAAAACAAATGCTTGGGATGCGTGACATGACTGGTATTTCAAGAATCGTGAATTCAAGATGGAGAAACTTTTGACCAGTCATAAGCAAAAATAAAACTTTGAAAGTTGAAGAAAGCAGATGAAATAGTATCAATGGAAGCTTAATCCACTAGATGATGAATTATCTTCGGACACTTCCCATCAATTAAGTATAATCTCTCTTTTTTCTCACATCTTAGGGATCATGCTATGCATGCATATGAACTTGTCATCAATATTGATCCGTTTTACAATAAGTCTTAACAATTATTCAGATGTTTTGAATTTTTCTTTCGATGTGGATCAAGAAGCCGCCCCATCACCAACTTCTCTCCTTAGTCATCATCATCATCATGTAGCAGCCCAAGAGTAATACCTAAAAACTAATAGAGCGTTGGACAAAAAAGGAGCACAAACATATATTTTTTTTATTTAAACTTTTATTTTGTTGTTCCATATATGTTATGCATGATTTTTCTTTATTTGTGTTTTTTTCTTAGTAGTTTTGTTAATATATGCATACTTGTGTGTACATGGAATTAAAAATTCATATTCGGTTAGATTAAGTTTTAAGTAATATCGTATCAATTATTCTAATTAACTAGATATTTGATTTATTTTTCTATTTAGAATTTTCCTAAAAGGAATACAAATTCTTGGGATGCGTGACATGGGTGGTATTTCAAGAACCGTGAAATCCAAGATGGAGAAACTAGTGACCAGTCATATGTAAAAATATAAACTTCGAAAGTTGAAGCAAGCCGATGAAATAGTACCAAACGAAGTTTTTTCCATTAAATGATGAATTATCATCGGACACTTCCCATCAATTAAGCATAATCTCCCTTTCCTCTCTCATATAGGGATCATGCTATTCATGCATATGAACTTGTCATCAATATTGGTCCTATTTACAATAAGTCTTAACAAATATTTAAATGTTTTGTATTTTTCTTTCAATGTGGATCAAGAAGCCGCCCCATCACCAACATCTCTCCCTAATAAAAATCATCATCATGAAGTGGCCCAAGAGTAGTACCTAAAAATTAATAGAGCGTTTTACAGGAAAGGAACACAAGCATATATAATTTTTTATTTAATCTTTTATTTTGTTATTCCATATATGTTATGAATGATTTTTTTCTTTGTGTTTCCTTAGTAGTTTTGTTAATATGCATGCTTGCATGTAGATGGAATTAAAAATTCACATTTAGTTAGATTATGTTTTAAGTAATATGGTATCAATTGTTCGAATTAACTAGAGATTTGATTGTTTTTGTTATTCAGAAATTTTGTAAAAGAAATAGAAATGCTTGGGATGTGTTTCATGGGTAGTATTTCAATGATCGTGAAATCCTATATGGAGAAACTAGTGATCAGTCATATGCAAAAATATAAACTTTGAAAGTTGAATCAAACTAATTAAATAGTACCAAAGGAAGCATTATCCACTATATGATGAATTATCTTCGAACACCTCCCATCAGTTAAGTATAATCTCCATTTTCTCTCATATCTAGGGGATCATGCTATTCATGCATATGAACTTGTCATCAATATTGATCCTTTTTACAATAAGTCTTAACAATTTTTCAGATGTTTTGAATTTTTTCTTTCGATGTGGATCAAGAAGTCGCCCCATCACCAACTTCTCTCCCTAATCAAAATCATCATCATGAAGCGACCCAAGAGTAGTACCTAAAAACTACTAGAACATCCTACATGAAATGAGCACAAGCATGTATACTTTTTTTATTTAATTTTTTATTTTATTATTCCATATATGTTATGCATGAATTTTTATTTCTTTGTGTTTTCTTATTAGTTTTGTTTATATGCATGGTTTCATGTAGATGGAATTTAAAATTCATATTTGGTTAGATTATATTTTAAGTAAAATCGTATAAGTTGTTCTAATTAACTAAATATTTGATTTGTTTGCTATTCAGAAATTTTCTAAAAGAAATACAAATTCTTGGAATGCATGACATGAGTGGTATTTCAAGAAACGTGAAATCCAAGATGGAGAAACTAGTGACTAGTCATATCCAAAAATATAAACTTCGAAAGTTGAAGCAAACCGATGAAATAGTTCCAAAGGAACCTTTATCCGCTAGATGTTGAATTATCTTCGGAAACGTCCCATCAATTAAGTATAATCTCCTTTTCTCTCATATCTACGAGTTCATACCATGCATGCATATGAACTTGTCTTCAATATGATCCTTTTCACAATGCCTCTTAACAATTATTTTGATGATTTAAATTTTTCTTTCGATGTGGATCAAGAAGCCGCCCCACCACCAACTTCTCTCTCTCTCCGTCATCAATATCATGAAGCGGTCCAAGAGTAGTACCGAAAGACTAATAGAGCATTGTATAAGAAAGGAGTACAAGCATATTTTTTTTATTTAATCTTCTATTTTGTTGTTCTATATATGTTAAAAATGATTTATTATTTTTTCGTGTTTTCTTAGTAGTTTTGTTAGTATATGCATGCTTGCATTTGATGGAATTAAAAATTCATATTTAGTTCGATAAAGTTTTAAGTAATATCGTATCAATAGTTCTAATTAACTAGACATTTGATTTATTTTTCTATTTAGAATTCTTCTAAAAAGAATACAAATGCTTGGGATGAATGACATGGGTGGTATTTCAAGAATCGTGAAATCCAAGATGGAGAAAATGGTGACCAGCCTTATGCAAAAATATAAACTTCGAAAGTTGAAACAACCCGATGAAGTAGTACCAAAGGAAGCTTTATCCACTAGATGATGAATTATCTTCGGACACTTCCCATCAATTAAGTATAATCTCTCTTTTCTCTCACATCTAAGGGATCATTCAATCCATGCATATGAACTTGTCTTAAATATTAATCCTTTTCATAATGGCTCTTAACAACTATTTTGATGGTAGCAGGAGTGTGTCCCCAGTTGAGGGACCGGGAGCTAGTAGCCCCGAGTTCGAGCCTCGGAGTCGCCAATTTGGTCAGAGGAATATCGGTTCTGCTCTTTACCTCGACTCCGGATTAGTCAGGTGTTAGTAGCCCTGGACACCGGGGCCCCCGAGCGGGTACCCAAAAAAAACTAATTCAGCGTTGGACAAGAAAAGAGCACAAACATATATATATATATATATATATATATATATATGTTTCATTTAATATTTTATTTAGTTGTTCTATATATCTTATGCTTGAATTGTTATTTCTTTGTGTTTTCTTACTAGTTTTGTTAGTATATGCATGATTGCATGTAGATGGAATTATAAATTCATATTCAATTAGATTAAGTTTTAAGTAATATCGTATCAATTGTTCTAATTAACTAGACATTTATTTTATTTTGCTATTAAAAATTTTTCTAAAAGGAATACAAATGCTTGGGATTCGTCACATGGGTGGGATTTCAAGAATCGTGAAATCCAAGATGGAGAAACTAATTAAGAGTCATATGCAAAAATATAAACTTCGTAAATTGAAGCAAACCGATGAAATAGTGTCATAGGAAGCTTTATCTATTAGATCATGAATTATCTTCGAACACTTCCCATGAATTAAGAATAATCTCTCTTTTTCTCTCACATCTAGGGGATCATGCAATGCATGCATATGAACTTGTCTTCAATATTGATCCTTTTCGCAATGGCTCTTAACAACTATTTTGAACTCTTTATGCATATAAAAAATAATATCCTCATCACATTCATTATCAGTGTTATTGCTATCATTAGAGTGTGAAGAGGATACCTCATCATCTGCCATGAGACATTGCAAAGCTTCCTCATTCTTCTCTGAACCTTTTGCATCAGTCTCATTGTCTTCACTGGTCGAGTCATCCCAAGTGACTTTGAGTGTCTTTTTCTTTTTTATAATTCATGAACCCCTTTTCCTTTTCTTTCTTGTTCAGTATTGGGCATTCACTTTTGATGTGTCCGAGCTTGTTGCACTCATAACATCTGCTTCTTGTATTGTCAGCTAGCCCTATCTTCTGCAGTTCTCTCTTCTTCTTAGAAATTTTCATGAATTTTCTAAATCTTCATGCATATAGGGCTAGCTTCTCCTCATTGAAGTCAGTACTGCTTTCATATGATTCTTCACCCTCTTCATCACTCTCAACTCTCCTTACCTTCAAGGCTAGAGTCTTCTTCCTCGAGCTATCTTCCTC
>LTAE01004813.1:15315-30786 GCA_001647135.1 Pontederia paniculata | reverse complement strand
CCCCCTCTTGGTGCCATTCTAGATCCTACACTTTTTGTATATTAGAGGCGCATAATTCTTTAAAGAATATGCTGAACTCAGTGAGTGTACCCCATATAAGTTTAGGTAAAAATTCTCGAAAGCTGATTGAAATTAGTCTTTGCATAAATACATGGCAATCATGGGTATTCATCCCGAATATCTTACTCTCTTCAAGATTGCCACGACGAGATATGTTAGATGCATATCCGTCTGGAAACCTCAATTAATTTATGCACTAAAAAACAAGTTTACTTTGTTCACTACTTAATGCATAAAATAGCTTTTGGTTTTATGCGCTTCCCATTTTGATGAATTAATTCGAGTTCTGGATGTTTGCATATGAGTTTCAAATCTTCTCTAGAGTTCATATTATCTTTGGTTTTTCCTTTGATGTCCATCACTTTGTTGAATATGTTATCAAAAATAGTCTTGTTCACATGCATAACATTTAGATTATGTCGCACTAGATTTGAGGACCAATATGAAAATTTTCAAAAAATACTTCTTTTTTTTTCCAATTATGATCAATGTCATATCCAGATGGTTGAATTGTGGATGTCTTCAACCCAAAAGTTATAGGACCAATCGCATTAACTTGCGACAATGCTTCGAGACTACTCATTCTGATTGATGATAATTTTTTTTTCATAGTTGCTTTACAAAAAGAATTTCTATCACGTTGCATCGGGTGATCGATCGGCAATAACATTCGATGACAATCAAACCAGCACACTTTCCTACCGTGTTTCAAGTAAAATAATTGTGTATTTTTCTCACAAAGTGGATATGCAAGTTTTTCTTTAGTGCTTCATCCACTTAACATTCCATATGTAGGAAAGTCATTAATTGTCCATAATAGTGCCACTTTCATAATAAAATTTTGCTTCTTTGAACTGTCATGTGTCAAAACTCATCCTCCCATAACATTTTACATTAATCAACAAGAGAACTGAGATACACATCTATACTCTTGTTCGGTGATTTTGAACCAAGAATTATGTAAGTAAAAAATATGTGTTCTCTACGCATGCACATACTTGGTGGAAGGTTATAAGGAGTAACAAATAGAGATCAACGTGAATATGATGTTGTTGAACTCCCAAATGGATTGAAACCATTAGTGCAAAGACATAATCGTACATTGCGAATCTCTGCAGCAAAATTAGGATGACAATTGTCAAAATATTTACATGCTTCTGCATAAAAATGGTGTATCATAACTAAGGGATCACTTCGCACCCTCTTTGCATGTCATCGCATAAATTGTGCAGTATTCTTGGATAAAAATAAGCGTTGCAATCTTGGAATGATTAGAAAAAATCTGAATATTACAACAAGAATATCTCTTTGATTAACATTAGAATTTGACTTTGGTTTGAATCTTGACTCACTGCATACATAACAACTTGCTAGTTCGCTATGCTTCTTGTAATACAACATGCAATGGTTGCGGGAAGCCAATCTTCTTCTGGTACTCTAAGCAAAATTCACTCATCATTCTCTTGCATTTATAATAATTTTCAGGTAACTTTTCAGAAGCAGGCAACATACTCTTGATAATGTAAATCATTATGTCAAAACACTTCTCACTCATATTATATTCAGACTTCAAATTCATCAATTATGAAACAGAAGATAACACACTTTCTTGCTCGCAACCATTTCAAAGAGGTTCGTCTGTATTTTTTAGAAAATTATAAAATTTTGAAGTCAAAGGATTATGAGTTTCTTCTCTTTATTCATTCTCTTCATAAAATGTAGCACCAACTTATGCATCTCGCACCATATCAATATATGGATTTGTTGAAGTTTCCATAAAATTGTCTTTATTACTTGAACTTTCATCTTTACAATATTCATCACCATGCAAAGTCCAATTCAAATAATCCATCCAAAAACTCTTTCGATATAAATCTATCTCGATATTATATCTTAGCTTCAATTTCTTATTCTTACAATTCGCACATGGACAACGAATGTGACCAAGAGAATCGGCTATGTCTCGTTCTTCATATGCAAATTTTAAGAATTCATTTGCAAAGTCCAATTCAAATAATCCATCCAAAAACTCTTTCGATATAAATCTATCTCGATATTATATCTTAGCTTCAATTTCTTATTCTTACAATTCGCACATGGACAACGAATGTGACCAAGAGAATCGGCTATGTCTCGTTCTTCATATGCAAATTTTAAGAATTCATCAACTTCGTCCTTAAAAGTTTCACAAACATAACCCTTATCATCTTTCCACTGAAAAATTCAACTTCGATCAGGTCTCATTATACTACATAAATATGAACTAAACTTAATTAAATATGAGCTAAACATAATTAAATATAAAAAAACATTATTACAAATATTAAATATTATTTTGATATTCACTAATATGATTAAATATAAAGAAACATAATTACATATAACGAAACATAATTATATATGAACTAAACATGATAAAATATGGTCTAAATATAATTATGTAAAAACTAAACTGTCGGGAGGAGGGTGGCGCCGCCTTCCTCTCATTGAGGAGGGCGGCGTACCGCCTTCTTCACTGTCGGGAGGAGGGTGACGCCACCTTCCTCTAATTGAGGAGGGCGGCACGCGGCCCCCCTCACATCAGTGAGGAGGCGGAGGAGGGAGTGCGGAGTAGATCGGTGAGCGGCTTACCAGCGGCGAGACGAAGGGCGGGGAGCGGCGACCGGCGAGTGCGGGCAGAGTATAATTCGAGAGGGAACAAATGCAGAGAAGGGAAAAAATGAGGTCAAGGGGATTTTAGGGCATGGGAATTAGCGACGAAATGTTTCATCGCCAATTTGTCGCTAAGATGTTTTTTTAAGTAAATAAATAGCGACAATGATCTTTGTCACTAAATCATCGTGAGTCTGTCGTCAACCACGACAACCATTTTCTGTCGTTATTTCCGTCGCTAAATCATCCTAATTTCTTTTAAAAAAATTGGTCAACTTATCTTGTCGTTAAGAAGTCGTTAAATTGTCGCCATTAGTGACTACCTAGCGACAGAAAACATTGTCGCTAAACGTCTGTAGCTAATCCATACTATTCTTGTTGTGGGAGTTCCCTCATAGTATAAGCAATTAAGCCAAAATTTAAATTAGATTTAATTAATGTTTTAAGATATTACAAACTAACAATATTATAGGTTCATATAGAGTAGACTTTACACATAGTTAAATGCTAACTTGGTCTATAAATAAATGACGTTTTTCCTTAAATAACTAATTCAATTCCTGTCAAAACTCTTAATAGAATTTAATTAATTTTGAGTTTTTGAATTAACTAATTGAGTCATGTGTTATTTGGGTCAAATCATGTAGACTCATCATGCAACCTAATTTGTAACAAATTAAATAGTTGAATTTGATCCTAGTCTTCAATCTTGTAATTGGGTCAATAATCAATCACAAGGATTCTTGATAGCAACATCATCTTGATTATCATATGAAGTCTATTCTTTGTCATAATATTCAATAATAGCAAGTCCAAATATGTGTTACCAAATTCATGGCATCTCCAAACTCGACAACTTTCAAGTTTATGGCATTTCCAAATTTGACAATTTTTTAAATTCATATCATATAGTTTCTTAGAACGATTACACGAGTCTAGTCTATATGACTAGACTATAAATTTACGATTTATTATAAATATGTATAACTTTTCAATTTGTATAAGAAAAAAATTATAAATATTAAAAAAATGTTAACTAGCTTATTAATTATTAACATATACTAATAAAGTGTTTATAAATATTTAAGATAAAATTTGATTTATATTAACTTTAGTGCATTTTTGTATCTTGTTTTTTTATAGCTTCATAATTTGCTAGAAACTCTATAGGGTTCGTATTATTTTATTTTATGTATCATTTATTATTTTCTTTCACTTCTAAGAAAGTTCTGTTGGGCGAAGGACAAACCTAGTTAAATTGTATATCTTCTATGTGTTGTTTATTCCCTCTCGTCTCTTTTTGGTAACAATACATATGTGTGTTTTGTAGATTTTTTTTTCATTTCTCCTTTTTTTATTGAGCTGTTCTAGTCTAATTCTACATGTTGTGAGATGAAGATAGTTGCATTAATTTAGTTTTGTTGATAGTTTTTATGAAAGAATCATATGTTGATCTTGGCATGAGAGATGTATTGTCTGAATTACTGATGTATATCCTCTTTGTTTCCAACACACTTGTTAATAGTGCTCAACATATCAAAATTATGTGAATCGGTACAAATATGACACTAGAGACCAATGGATCATGTTGTATGCACATAGACAAGTACAAGTACGACTTTACTTTCCCACATCGCCCTGTTCTTTTGAGTTGATTAAAAAATTATTTTATGGAGTTATATTGATCAAAGTTAAATCATCGGAAAGGCCATGGCGAAAATTAGAAAGAAATCGCATCACTCGAATTCCAAAGGGGTTTAATTTCCCAATTCACGAGAAGTGCTTCCTGTTCTTCCCTTTCAATTAAACTATATGAAGATTCGTTACGTAGGGGGGCAGGACGGCATGCAATCGAGGTTTCCATGAAAACTAGGCCATGATCTACGGAATCGATGTGACTTGTGTTATCGTTGTTCATCTTTAATTTTTCTTGTGTATGTGTGAATTGGTGAATGATTAGTATGGGGCTTTTATACTTTATACGTTGGTGTCTCTTTTTCATATGCTTTATACATTACAAACAGAAGTGGTAGCATTGAGGCCGGCATTAGTTTCCATGAACAAGCGTCAACGTCTTGGAAAAAGGTGGCATAGTAGAGACATGATGTCTCCAATGCAAGAACATGTTAGAGAGAGAGAGAGAGAGAGCATCTTCTACATTCCTGTTGGTATGATAAAGTTGACTGGTTCGTGCCAAATTATTGGTCTCTATACATTTGTCAATAAAGTAGTCTGTCAAAATGTGAACATCTCAAACCAAGTTTGGTTGGCACACCTGATTAGCAGGGGTGTGTCCCGGGTTGAGGGACCGGGAGCTAGTAGTCCCGAGTTCGAGCCCCAGAGTCACCAATTTGGCCAGAGGAATACTGTTCTGCTCTTTGCCTCGACTCCGGATTAGTCAGGTGCTAGTAGCCCTGGACACCGGGGGCCCCGAGCTAAAAAAAAAAAAAAAAATGTGAACATCTCAGGTTCATACCTGGGAGAGGCATTGAGCCATTCACACATTAATCTGATTGTAGACTTGAGTAAGAAAGAGAAATCAGAAAAATTGAAGAGAATGCAAATAGTTGAGCTACCACAAAGCTATATGTGTGCTGGTAAATGAGTAGGTCCATTTTCTATTCTTTTTCCCATAATGTAGATTGAGTTGTCTTTAATTAATTTGTTTCCATGTTATGCTTTTAAGAAAGAAAGTGTGAGCAAAATCCAGTGGAAGTTAAAGCTTCCATATGTTAAACAAATTAGAGCTTTGATGAAAGAAGAGTGATCTAAAATTCCTCAGTGTATGTTTTTGATGAAAAAGACTTCTAATTTTGGCTTACCAAGTAGAATGTATTTTTTTGCCAATACATGTGCATTTTTAATCAAAGAATTATAGTGAAAGATCGGAGAAATAATAATTCCATGTTCATTTTTTTTAAGTCATTATGAAAAGAAATATTGAAATGTGAATTAACTTGAAATCAGCATTCCATCAGAATTAACTTGAAATTCAATCCAACAGCTCATGCAGCCTCACCAAATCACAGAAGGAGATTTTAATACAAAAAAGGAATCACACAAGAAGGTAATTAACAATTATCAACATTCATAGCTAATTCTTTGATCTATCCATTCAATCACAAAGATGAACTATAAAACCAGAAAGAATAAAAAAAGAAAAAGAAAACACAGAACAAAAACCATTCCATACAACCTTATACAGAAACACAAAAATTATGTTACATGAACAAACGTGACGAATAGGTCAGAGGCATACATATCTCTCTGTATAACTATGTGTTAATGACAGCAATTAACATTACTGTCTTCTCCGATCTGAACTCAGGGCATGAACAGCTTATCGCCGCACTTGCACCGCCACGCCTCTGGGTAGTACTCGAGAGGGACGCTCAGGCCGGGCTGGATGGTCACGTGCACCGGCTGGCAGGGGAAGCACCGGCCGCAACGAGCCTGGCAGGTCGGCGGCGAGGAGCCCGGGCCAATCAGCCGTCTCCCGGCCATGGAGACCGCTTGCAAGGTCCTCTCCTCTCTCTCATCTAGTGGCCAGCTCAGAGTCGTCTCTTCCACTTCTTTCACAGTTCTTGCCAATCCAGTGCCTATAAAGAACGAGCACGATCTTTAGCTTCCATTGAAGAAGGAAAAAAAAAACTCATTTTTATCACTAGACGAAATCAAGCTTTCAGGCTTCAGAGAAATTTATAGAAAAGATGGCATCTTTGACAGTGATTGCTGCCGTTATTTCTAAGAGTTCTTGCAGCAGGAAAGCATCAAAGATTTCGGGGGGACTGAAAGGAAGGTGTGAAACAGCGCAAAAGATTTGGGTTGAACACGGCAGCTCTGTGGAGCGATCGCTTACCAAGAGCGGAAATGAAGAGCAGCAGCAAGATGGCGGCGGGGATGCGGCGGCGCCGGTGGCGCAAGATGCCCATGACCGAGCGAGCTCTGGGCCTCGGCGCGGCCGAAGTAACTTCTTTGTTACGCGCGGTTCCTACGAATGCTCTTTTTACATACAGACACAGACACTCCAACAGCGAGACAGAGCAGAGCAGAGGACTGGTCCAAATGGGGGGAGTAATATTATTGCACTGACTTGTAGTTGTAATAGATCTACGGAGAGAGAGAGAGAGAGAGAGAGAGAGAGAGAGAGATGTCTGCAAATTGGAGAGAGAGGACGACTAGAAGGAGGGGGGAGAGAAGAGTGAGAGAATGGGTCACTAAATGGCTAAATGATGTTTGAACTGTATTTTGAAACATACAAGTAAATTAGTATTATTTATGTACATGATACTTGTGTCAATAACAAATTGTTATTTGTTTTAAAAGAGAGACGAGTGTGTAAATTCATGTAAATATCTAAGTAATTTTAATTCTAAAAAAGTATTCAGTTAGTAAGGTCTATGCAAAAAAAATGGTATATGTTAAGATATAAATTTAATTTGATCGAGATTTTACTTTTTCCAACATACTTTACTTTTTGGGTAGGTCGAATCTTTTTAATTGTGAAGATGGAAATATTTAAATATCTCCATATATAATACTTTTTTTTTGCATAGACTCATGGGTTCAATAAATAAAATAAAAATTGAAAAAATATATAAGTTTCTTAATGCACTTCTTCATGTGTCTATTCTCTTTGTATATTTTTGCATTAGTCTTCATCAAAGTTAAGAGGATCAAAGAAAACTTATTAAAAAAATATTTTTTATGCCATTGTTATGTTACAATATTATTTATATTTGATTTCTAATATGGTGAATGATGGTACTCAAAAAGCTGCATAATGTGTGATTCATCACTCGAGAGCAAATTATGGACGAGGTTGGGGTAGGATTGGAGTTTGAGGTAAATGGTCATGATGATGAGTACCATCTGAGTTATCATGCTGTGGGCCCCTTATAAGTCTATTCATGTCTAATCTTTTTTCTCTCTCTCCTGAATCGTAAGATAAGTTTGGCCATGTGGTAAAAAAAGAGATGGGTAACTTATATTCTCTAACTATTTTAATTTTGATAAAATTTATCAACTTTATTTCCCCTCAAATTTATTATAATATATGCTTGCTTATTAGGATATTGGTTCTCACATCCACATCAATTCAAAAATATAATCATTCCACATGAACACAAAAAGAAGATACTAAAATGTTGTTCAATATTTTTATAATAAAAATGCTTTAATTTATAAAGACATAATCATTTTTGTTGCGTGTATTTTGATAAAAAAAATTTTTTTTTAACGCCTTACTTTCGACTATTTTGAAAATAAGTTCATCTTTTTTCGTTATTTAACAATATATATTAGTTTGCATACAATTTTTTTTGTTGCTTGGAAAAGCGAACTATCTTTTTTTTTTTCTCTCTCAAACATATTTTTTCTCATTAATCATCTTTCTTTTATATTCTCAATATTATTTTCATTTGACATTTCAAATCATCTACCAAAAACACATCAAATAAATATTTTCCTAAATTTCACTTTCTTAAAAAAATTATTTGAACTATCTTTTTTTTTCTCTCTCAAACATATTTTTTCTCATTAATCATCTTTCTTTTATATTCTCAATATTATTTTCATTTGACATTTCAAATCATCTACCAAACACACATCAAATAAATATTTTCCTAAATTTCACTTTCTTAAAAAAATTACTTCCGTAAAAGTTAAAACATTATTTTTTTATAGGGTTTAGTGAAAGTAAAATACAAATTTAATCTGGATCCCAAATTTAAAAATTATTATAGGTATCTCACTGTAAAAAAGATGGAAAAATATTTCACCTCTATTAATCCTTTTTCATAATAACAAACATAACCTACGTGCATGTACACACAAAATGTGGATCAGAAAAGATATAGTTCAATACTAAATCTAAAGCAACATTTATATAAAAAAAGATCATATTAATAAAGCTAAAGTATGATATCATCTAGGCTTTTTTGTTAGAATGAAATCCCAATTTTGAGTGCTAAGAATTTATCTCAAATATTCTCAACTATGTTTGTGAACGCATAAAGGGAGATAACTGATAAGGATTTTCTTCTTTGCAAAAGTTATTTTCTCAAAGCTAAGTTTTTTACGAATTAATAAAAAAAGTTTGGTAAACCATTTTTTAGGTGTACATGCGCGTCTTCCTACGAACCTTCCTGCATAAATGAGAGCCCCAACCTTCTCCATTAATTGTCATCTCCTGAGCTACCTACGCCCTTTTAATAATCATATGTATCAATATATACATGTCATGATAACATGAAACACCCTTTTTGTATAATAGTTTTTTTTCAAATTTTCTCCCTTTATTATTTTATTGTTTATTACTTAATTTTAGCTGACACCGATGATAAAGAAAAGTGAACGCAATATTTTTTTTATCGAAAATTCGATTATAAATTGCCGACAAAATTTAAGTATATTCACGTATAATATTCGTCTAAAACTATTTATATAGGCATAGCTGAATGGGATCATGTAATGTATATTTCTCAAGAAGCACCAAATTTATATAAACCAAATTAATATTTGTGGGTAGGTATTGACTACTAGATCTAATTAAGCTCCACAAGACATGCAGTTGTGGTCAGATCAGTTGGCCTTCCTGCAACTGTTCCTCTTTTGCATCTGCTGCAATCCACCAAATTTTCGTGCATGCACAAGATTGGCAGGTCATATGATTGGACTTGTCAAAAGCTCATTAATTATTTCCAATTCGAAATGAGTAAAATATTTTCCCAAAAAAGAAATACCACGAGAATTGTTGGGAGATCAATAACATAATTAAAAAGAATATTACAAGCGGACAAACGAAAAAAAATACAAATTTACGTGATTCCTAAGTAATTTTTTATTATAATTTATAATGTCATATATATAGAGAGAGAAAATAGAGTAGACAAATTATGTATATGTTCAAAAGAATTATGAAATTAGAAAAATCTATCTTTCGCATAATATTAAACATTGGTCTAGAACTACATCAATGAAGGTGTCTCGAATATGTTATAAGAAGAAAAAGGTTTTAAAAAAGGACTCGAAATTTTGTTTCTAAGCAATTATAATACATTAATGATAATGTTTTGGCATGCATTCGATGACAAACATCAAATCAATCGCTTGCCTCAATTTTGATTTTATTTCGCATAATGTTAAAACATACAATGACGCGAGAGCAACCTTGGAATATGATCTGGTTGTGTAGTCACCGTGCGATAGCTATCCCTGATAGGAATTAGGCAGTGACATATTTATTTTTCTACCAAATTGATCCAACTTTGTTGACTCGGTTTCGCGAAATAAGAAATTAAATATTTGTAAATTGAAGGAATCTATATTTTACAAATATAAAGATATTATTGTTAATGTTATTATTTATTTTTTTAAGATTAATAATAATATCTCTAATTTAACTGATATTATTAAAATACAATTGTTAAGTGTAAACGTTGATAAATGTTATATTAAAATTTTTTTCTCTTAATTATTAAAATTTTGAATTTTACTAAAATTATAAACTTTTTTATTTATTTTTTTATAATTATTGATAGCACGTTGAAGTTAATATAGATCATCACGAGAATGATAAATAATTCTTCTTCTTTAACCAGATTTTAAGTTTAATTTTTTACATGCACCACACTTAGACGTGTAATTTGCAAAAAACAAAAAAATGATGAAAACTTTATTTATTTACTTGCACTTCGAGTTGATATAAATTAAATATAATAATAAATTAATTGAGATAGAAGCTCAAGATATTATGGCGATAATCGAAAAATAAATTCGCTATAATTGTACATGCTATTATTCGGATATTTTACTCCATATTCATTCTTTTTAGTAAATCTTGGCTGAACCAATCATGAGGTCAATTTGATACACATGCATGGCAAGTATATATGTGCAACTAGATTTGCTTCGTCTAAAAAATTAAATAAGTTGTAATATGAAGTGTCATTAACGACATATATCCTAGTTGCCATATATGTGACAAACCTTCTTCTATAGCAATCTTGTCATAAAATTTATCTTAATCGCTTAGTTATATAGTTGTCGATCTAATCCAATAATTGTAATATAGAACTCTACAAATAGTTCATTCCGCGAGGTTCAGGAATTAACTTATTTATTATTTGTTATGGTTAGACCTAGTGTTTGATAACGATAATAATAAAATAAATAAAATACAAAAATAGCTTTTATTGTGATAATTAAATTCAAAAGTTTTTTTTTCTTCTTGCAGGGAAATAAGCTTAGGAAAGTCCGAACTAAAAGGATTAAGTTAATTACTGTTTTATGTCAATAACGTGATGTTGGAAATATGACATCAAATAATCAATTAATATAAATAAAAGAAAGAAATAAAAATGAGTAAGAAAATTTAACATACCTGATAAAAAATTATTTGAAAGAAAAATGTCCACAAGTAAACGAGATCATGATAGATAAATTTCAATTATTATTCATGATATTTGATAGGATATCCTGAATGTCACTCCTAAATTCTTAATGTCATTTTTTTTCAATTTTACCCTTATTGATTCTATACTATTAAACAACTTTATTAACTTTTCATAAAGTTAGCACATTCCCAAGAAAGTTAATAATATTAAAGATCCTTTAATACTAATCAAATTTTTTATTATTATTTATTTACTTCACTGTAATTAATTATTATATATATTATTTATATATTTTTTATTACTAATTATTTACTTCACTATAATTAATCATTTTAGTGTTTATCACTAAATTTATTATAGATATCAAATTTTAGATATCCTAGTAACACAAGTAAGTGAATATATTTTAATTAGTATATGTGTGCAATATTTTTTAAAAAAATAAAATATAAGATGAAAATTATTGAGATGTAATGTATAATAATAAATATTTATATTTTATACTTTATTTGATAAAAAAGGTCATGTACTTCTAATAAAAAAATTATATTAGGCACTCGTAAAAAATATATTAACAAAAAAAATATTATAATATATGACAGAAAATATATAAATAATATAATATAATAATAAACATGGAGCTGTAATGAAGTAAGTAAATAATAATATTTTTTTGATAAAAAAATTTGGTTAGTATTAAAAGGAATAAAATATTAATCTATATGATTGTCTTTATTGAGAATTGATAATTTTTAAAAAGAATTAGTTAAGTTATTTATTAGTATAATAAAGAAGAGTAAAGATGGATAAAAAAGAGTGGCATTAAACTTTACCTTAATACTAGCTTACTATTAACTTGTGTGGCTAAAGCTCCTTTCTCTTTTTTTTAGAGATTTGATAAAAAATGGTAAACCCGATTTCAAATATCGAAATTATTATTATAAAAAAATATAATTTGAAAGGAAATACTGAGCCCAACCTTATAAAACGTCACTGTTTTTAGTCAAGATATATATATAAACAACAAAGATCGGCGCTTGATTTTGACGGTGGCCGGCGGATGAGGGTCCTCGTTTGCATGAGAGGAGGAGGAGGAGTACCTTTCACCCGTGTGTGAGCGAGCACGTGCATGTGGACTCTCTGTCTCCCCCATGTACCTTTCGCAGAGAGGGAGAGAGGAGAAAGAGAGAACATCTGTCTCCAATATACCTTTCACACAGAGAGAGAGAGAGAGCTGTAATAAATGAAGATTGAATCCCCTCACTTTTCTTCTCATATGTCATATATGCCATGCCATTGATGTGGCAAAGCAAAGCACAGGGAAAACATATGGCTCCCGACGACTGTGGTGCACTGTCTCCCTGGACATAAATGCTCTCTCACTCATAAAAAATTATGGAATTAAACAATATTTGTTATTTCTCTTTTTTTAATAAAATCGCAATAACAAAATGGCTTATTTCATTTAACATATAGCCCTTCAATTACACATCTTTTTCATTATTTAACCATAAAGTATAAATTTATAAAATGTAATTCTTGCACTTATACCAAATTTTCAATCAAAAGTGTTTCCAACTCAAAATTCTATTCATTTTAATTTTTAAATAATTATTAAAACTCACCTATACTCTTACGTTTTTTTAATTTTTAAATATTTTATTATATTAAAAAGATATGTCATAATTATTTAAAAAATAAATTAATAGAGATGAAATATGGTGGAAAAGATTTTATTGATAAATCAGAACAAGTTTGGAACTAAAATATGCAAACTTATATTTTAAGACGCAGGAAAAAAAGATATGATTGAAGGAATATTATAAAATAATAATCCCCAAAAAAATCAAACTCTAAAGGTGGAGCGAAATACATAGTATTGATTTTAGATTTGACAGAAAAGAAATTTTAGATTAAGTAATTCAGTTTTTTTAATGTTTGATTGATATAATGAACTAAGAATGAGAGAGAGATGATTGCATGTTTTCTTACAAAATGAGGTCTACATTAATAGTTTCGGTCAATCGGAAATTAAGTTTATGTTGTGCGTTTTGTGTTGCTAAACAATGGAAGTTAGGAACTTGTTTTAAGGGAAAAATATATTTTTTTCAAACTCTACAACCTTAATAGCCTGAGGTTACTGTGTTGTGTTTGTTCCGCTAGAAGTTTAAGAAATAAATCATATATTTATTTGACTTGCTGAAATATTTTTACTCAAACGAAGATAAACATATTTTTTTATTAATTTTTTTCTGACTCGTCAAACGCCAAAGAAATACAAAACCATTTTCGTACAAATAACACAAAAATCTTTACATTATGATGCCTTAACTATTAACATGACATAATTAACTAGCGTAATTGATTAAATTAGATAAAATTATCAAAGAAATATAAATATAAAAAAATTGCTCAGAGTTTAAATCTAACTTATTAAAAAACTTTTTTTAGTGATTCAGGAAACGTTTAATAAAAACTCCGATGGGAATTTGATCTCAAGATTGCCATTTCTTTACGGGTACCATGTTATTATCAGATGAGTTACCACTATAATATATTATTATAATGAACATCATCTTTGTATTTATTTTTAATACCCCTCTTCATGTGTAAATGTAGACTAATTAATTTGATCTAGTTTAATTCATCATGTGGAGCAAAAAATTAATTTTTAACCAAGATTTTTACGAAGTTTGGACTTAAGATCACACGATTCTATTTTAATATCATATTAAATTTGATGAAAACATTAAAACGTTAATAATAGCATCATTATTATATTTGATCTCTCTCTCTCTCTCTCTCTCTCTCTATATATATATATATATATAATATTAATAAGGTATCAATAATTTTTTTAGTGACATTTTTAAAAGGAAAAAAAAAGACGTAAACAATTGACTAGTCATATACGCACACATTTAATAATCCCAGTGGCTTTCACAACGCCCATGCAAGTCAATTATCTCGTTGCAAAGCACTCCGTGGCATTGTTTGTACTACAAGAACTCTCCAAGTGGCAAGTACCACAAAAAACGCTACATCATATATGCATTCATTAGTAAATGTAGGAAGAGAAGTCACACTTTTGCAACTACCTGTCTCTCTTCTTCTTCCATCTTCCATGCACAATGCATGATCGCATGTCCTGGTCTTACACTCAACAATGTGCATGAAAGATCTCATCATTTATTTCACCTACAACCCCTCCTAAAATTCAACATCATCCAAAAGGACTTGACATGGATTGCAATTTCTTTTAATTTCTATTCTACATGATATGCACAGTTGGTGGGATAAAGACTAGAGACGTTTTTCTCACCACTTGCTTGCTTAAGCCTTTGGTTACCCCCATGGCCATGCAGTTGTAGGATCTGTTTGTTGTTGTGCATGACTTCTTTCATCCAAAGGTGATAGAGTTCCACACTATGTTCACATGCATTTTCGTTTTCTCTTTTGAATTTTTAAGTATGAAACAAACTGTTGAACATCAAGAAAATGCGATAGTATGATTTTGTAGGAATAAAGTTAGTAACAAAAAATGTTCACTCAATTATGATATTTTCTAAATACCAAATCCAAAGATACTTCTATATATTCATTATATGTTAAGTTTAACTGAAACATCATACTGTAATATCCATACAAATTGGGTCACCACATCCTTTAGAAGGATTCAAATGCCATCATATGTATGAACCTTACTGTTCCAACTGCCCTAAATAGCCAAGGCTGAATTGGACAAAATACGTATTGATTGAGCCTGTGAGACAGAAACCAGACAAAGCTGAGACTTGAGAGTGTAGTCTTTTCATAGTGTACTCCGGATCATATGCATTTTATTTTCCCTTGTCTGCATCTTCTTGTGAGCTCTATTTTAACTCATCACCTTTGTAAGTATTGCAAAAGCTATTCAATCTCGATCCCATGCATGCAATTTTATGTCCTCTTATACTTTTCGTACATCATATCATATATAGGCCGAAAGTGGGAATAGGGTATTTTGTACAAGAGTCCATCAGTCGGTCTTAGATCCATTGAGGCTTTACATGTATAAATAAACTCATGGATATAACACTATGATAAGAACAGTAATTAATTCATCCTCATTTAAAAAATTTTCAAGTTCGAGTTGTAGCATGTAAGATGTACTAGAACACTATAAGAATATAGAAAAACTAACAAAAAATGAAACTTAAAACCTGGTTAGATTTTAAAATGAATTATTGCACTCGAACTAGGAGCTCACCCAATAAAAAACATAGAAGGCTTCATGGTCCATTTTTTGCTTTTCATATTCTATTCTTTTTTTGTTCATATAATAGTTTCCTATATATATATATATATATATATATATATATAT
>LTAE01004812.1:0-30788 GCA_001647135.1 Pontederia paniculata | reverse complement strand
CCACGCCAGATCTGCACCGTATGTTTCATGAGGGGACAACTCCCTTATCTAAGCTCCTTTTGTATATAATAAAAAACTATAGAGAAAAACTCGCGAAAACATGTGTGTCTAATATATTATTTTATGTACGAGGAATTCGCCCGAGAAAATATACCTTCAAGTTCATTGGGGCTTGTCCTTCGCGCTCGTGGCGTCCCTCCTGTTGAGGTCGTGGTTCTTCTTCTCCTAAGCCGAACAAAACACATAACATAAGAGACAGATCGAAGAATGAAGATGAAGATGGGAAAGGGTTCGTCTTACCTAGGGCCGATTGTGCACACGAGGGGAAAATCATGAATTTTTTTAATAAAAAATTTGTGGCTCCAATCCCTAGAGGATATTTATAGTGCTATGGCCCTTATTGGATCCGAATTACGGGTTAACGGATCCGGGTATTACATTATGTCAACTCGCTTCCCGCACATTTTTTGTTTCTATCTTTATTTTTTGTTGTTAAATATTAGTTTTTAGTATTAATTTATTTGTTAGCTCACCCTTTATGAAATTATAAAAAGTTATGGTTAATATTTGAAGGCATTATTTGATATAATATTACATTAAATTTTATTTTCGTATTTAAATAAATAAATAGTAATAATTATTATTATTTTAATGCAAGAGGTCATCGAAAGGATCTCGGACGACTCACCAAAGCATGAAAGCCAGTATTCTGAACTAAAGGTGGAGGGACCTCATCATGAAATGTGGAGAAGCAGCCACCCTTGAAAGAGTGCGTAATAGCTCACTGATCGAGCGCTAGCACCCGCTAAGAACTTTCTAGTGTTCGCCTTCTAAAAGGCCTACTGACTTGGTATCTGTCAGTAATGGAAGCATCCACGGCCCCTATGGGTATATATCCAGGTATGCTTCTAGATAAGGAACCTCACGCCATAAACGGAGGCATGGAACGGAGCCACTACGAAGAAGTTCGGGAGTTACGAAGGAAGCTTCGGACCCATTATCAGTTACTACAATAATCATATAAAATAAATAATAATCAATTATTAAAATTATATTTTTAATTTAATATTTGTTTATCTTTTTTTAAAATAATATTTTTTTNATTTTTCTAATAAAATATAAATATTTTAAAATTTTAGTTGAATAATAAATTTATCAAAATACATATCGTCCGGAAAAGATAAATTTTATGAGTGTTATCTTGATTATCGTTAATATAATAATTATTTTTTAAAAAATAAAAAAATATTGTTAATATGTTGCAATCAAACATAATAATACGATGAACCAAAAAATATTTAAATTAAATAATCGATAATTTATTTAAATTATTTCATATCCAACTATCTCTTATGGGTCGTTTGGTATGAGATAATCTATCTGGATTACCGGTTTAAATTAAAATTTTCAAGACCCGCCACATTATTGCGTTTGGTTGCAATACATTATCGATGATTTTTACTTTTCTGATAATCTAATTACCACCTTATTAATAATCAAGATAGCACTCATTAGAGATGCCTTTCTATATTACTAGTAGAATGACATGCATATTGACAAATTTATCTATTCAATCAAAATTTTAAAATATTTATATTTTATTAAAAATATTATTAGGTAACATCTTTTTTATTTTTTAAAATTATTTTATGAATTATAAACTTCATATATTTTGTCCAAACTCAATTTTTTAACTTTACCTTTTTGTTTATATAAAATAATATATGATTAAAGTTCAATATTTTTAGAGTACTTTAGTAATTTTCTATTTAAATCATTTTAAATTATAATTTATGTTACTAGTACTTATTAAATATTATAATGTGATATTATCAATAATTTATAAAATGATAATTTATTTTATTGGTTATTTAAGTTATCGGTTAATAAAAATAAAAATGCGTCAAACGTCCCACAAAGGATTGCGAGGTAAGAGGGATTAATTGTATATATACGGAGAGATGTAGCATTTATAAAGCTCGGTTAATGGGTATCTACTAATCAGTATACAAATCTATCTTCAGTTTAAGTGCAAGCTAAACTAAGATACCGCATTTCAAGATTGTTTTTTACTTTAATTTTTTTTCTTCAAATATCTACATTTAAAAAATAGATAATTTGTTAAATAAATAAAAAACAGAATCTGAAAAATGAAGATGCGATGTTTTTTCGATTATAAAAAAATCATGAGCCTATACAAAAAAATTTAAAAGAAAAAATAGTACTTTAATAAATATTATCGACGCAAAATGAAGTCAACATGTCTTAAATCATGTGTTTGTTTCAAAATTATTCAAAAGAAATGTTTCCTCTATGATAACATCCCAAAAAAAAAAGTTCAGCAAGTTACAACTTGGAATAATTTTTTCTCCTAGTTACCAAATCATTTTATTTTTGTTGCGTCAAGTCAATCTCTTTGGAGTCTAATTCCCACCATTGACTAGTTCCAACTGGTAATGAACACACATGAATCTAGTATTCTATTCAAATTGAATAAAAAAATATCGTGTTGGCCCAGTCAAAGGTCAAACATTGCTGTTCCTTCTTTTTTTTCTCTATAAGCACATCATTGGCAACTCTGCTTCCACCACAAAGCACAGCCTCTCCGGGAGTCCGAGGTATCTCTGGAGGGAGCAGGAAGAAAAGAAGCAAAGTTAGAGCTCACACCAGAGAAATCCATCAATGGCAGCTCTCCAAGTCCAAAGCTTCTTATCCTCCTCCTGCTCCTCCTCCTCGTCGTCCATCTCCAGCGCGAGAAGAATTCGGGCTGGTTTCCGTCTCCCTTCCCTTCTTAGAGCAAAGGGCATGCCCCTGCCGGAGCTCCCCCAGCAAATGATCAACATGGAGGCGCTCGGTTTAGGAGAACAGAGGACGGCCATCCACTACAACGCCCAGCCTCGCCCCATGACGCCAAGCGAGCAGCTCTTGGCCTCCAAGCTCTACGCCGTGCTCGAGGCAGTTGCCGACCGGGCCGAGATGCACGCCATCATCGGAACGCAGAGGAACAACTGGAACCACCTGTTCACCAACTCCATCAACACTATCTCCCTCACGGCGTCCATCATGGCCGGCATCTCGTCCATTCCAGTCGGCGGAGCGGGCTCAGCCCACTTACTGGCCTTCAAGCTGTCGGCGGCGCTTCTGTTCGCCGCGGCCACCGGGATGATGACGATCGTCAACAAGATCCAGCCCTCGCAGCTGGCCGAGGAACAAAGGAAGGCCAGGTCTTTGTGGAAGCAGCTCGAGACGTCGATCGAGACGACTCTTGCGCTCCGAGCTCCGACGGAGCAGGACGTCCAGGAGGCCATGGAGAAGGTGCTCGCCCTTGACAAGGCTTACCCGCTGCCCTTGCTCCCGGGCATGCTCGAGAAGTTCCCGAAGGTCGTCGAGCCTGCTCGCTGGTGGCCCAAGCGGCAAAGGAGGAAGTCCGCAGCAATGCATGCAAAGTTCGCGAACCACGCCGACATGAACGGCTGGAGCAAGGAGCTGGAAGACGAGATGCAGGGGGCACTCAGAGCGCTACGAGCGAAGGACGAGGAGCAGTTCGTAGAATTTGGAATGCTTCTACTAAAGATCAACAAGACATTGGCCTTCTCAGGGCCTCTGTTCGCCGGTCTGGCAGCAGTAGGGTCTCTTCTGATAGGAGCTCAGGCTCTCGGTCCGCTGCCGGCGCTGTTCGCGGTGTTCGGAGGAGTGCTCGCGACGCTGTCGAACACACTCGAACACTCCGGGCAGGTGGGCATGGTGTTCGAGCTGTCGCGCAACTGCGCCGGCTTCTACCGGCAACTGGAGGAGGAAATCGAGTCGAACTTGAAGGAGAGGGACGTGAACAAGAGGGAGAACGGCGACTTGTTTGAGATGAAGACAGCGTTGCAGCTCGGGAGGAGCCTCTCTGAGCTCAAAGATCTCGCGTCGTATGCCTCTCCCTCGTGTACAGACGAAGACATCAAAGAGTCTGCAGGGAAGCTGTTCTGATGAGGCTTCACTGTTGTGGTTTCTCTCTGATTCTTCAGGCACAATTAGGATTAGTTGTCTATAGACATTTTTTTTTCCGGCAGCAATATGTAAATCATATATTAAAAGAATGGTTTACAAGTTTGGTTAACATATATCCATTCAAAAAATTATACGTGATTGCACGAATTTAAAATACGTTTTGAATGATAAAAAAAATTTTCGATCTATTCAAAAAATTATTTATCTTGAATTTATGACTCACACGAATTTAAAATATATTTTGAATGATAAAAATAATTATTATTTATAAGTTCATGATCACTTTTATTTTATTCACGTGAAATTAATTTTTATTCTCTTTAATTTACGACCTTACAGGTAAGAAAAGAAGAATTGAATGAACGACTCATTGTTCCTTTATACATTTGTTTTAAGAAATTAATCAATGATTGACATCGTAGTGTGCAGTGCAAAGTTGCATTCAAGTCTGAACATCGCAGAGTGGAGAGAATTTGTGCAAGTTGCATTCAAGTGTGAACATTGCAGGGCGGAGAGTGGCAGGACTTCATCGACACGGAGGTCTTCAAATTCTTAATTCTACACTCTTGACACTATGGTGATTATTTAAGAATTCTTTTACGGTCATGCACAGTTTCTTCAAAGAATTATTATGTTATGTTACTTCCTAAATTTGAGTTGTTTGATTCCAAAGTGGGTATCGGTTCGGCTAAATTTTTTGAATGATCATTTATATTTTTTTATCATTAAATTTCGCTCTATAATCATATGCTCATGAACTTAATTTTTTTTACAAATACGATCATTGATTTAATATAATCATAAAAAACTCTCATGTTCTCCTTCGCTAAACCATATTGAGGAAAGAAAGGGTGAAGGATGGGTGTGGGTGGGGGTGCCCCTCAAGGGTTGTTGCTCCTTTTTTTAAATTTTTAATATTTTTTAAAGTCTAATCAAATTATTCTTGTTTTATTAATTTAATAATGTGAAGGAGATAAAATGTCTTAAATAACGCATGGTAAGAGCTTAAAAAATGTACGAGTTGGTTGTTGTAAATTATCTTTGATGACGACACATGCGATGCAGACGTTTTTAATGTGATGACTTGCACCCGATTACTTTAGATTAAATTATTTTTTTACATTAAAATTTAATGAACTTTTATTAGTGTATCTTTTCCTTTATCGCATATTTTATTTGATTAAATTATTGAATAACTATTTTAGTTTAAAATATTAATTTTAGCATGACATTTTCATAATCTTGATCACTTCATTAATCAAAACTGAAGTTAAAAAAAAATAAGTTCGTAGCGCCTCCAAAATGATATTTTGTCAAGTGACGAATTTAGTTTTTGGGGCATTACACTTACTCTTTTGTAAATTAGACAAATAATTTGTCCTTTATAAAATTCTATTTTCTATCCTAATATTCTAAAATGTAATAAATGTGGCAGGTGTTGTATTATAGTTTCTAGCCAATAAACTATTTTCTTTTCTGATATGCAACTTTGACTGATTAGATCTAATCCAGTATCCACTTGAAGGAAGCATGAGTTGACTATTGCACTTATAATGACATTAATTATCAAAAATAGAAAATTTTAAGGATTAGTTAATAGATGGTATTCAGATAAAGAGGACAACTTGCCTTTTTTTTAATAGATGATTGAATCTTTTTATTATTATAGGGAACGAATTATAATTCATTCATATATAAACTAAATTGTGATATATCACTAATCCGTTGTAGTCTAGTTGGTTAGGATACTCGGCTCTCACCCGAGAGACCCGGGTTCGAGTCCCGGCAACGGAACTTTTTTGGTCAATCAAATGCCTTTATTTTCTATTTTTTGGTCGTGGAAAGTGGGAATAGAATACACCTTTGTCTAAGAAGAAAATCCTTATTTCTTAGCATATCTTTATAAATTGACATTGTTTATAATATAGAAAGAACATGTTGAAGTTTCACAGTTGCATTTTTTTTTCTCTCTTCAATTGATTTCTTCTTGTCATTACCATGTTTTCAGTTCCAAATTCAGAAGTCAGTCTGCTCAATTTAATTTCAGCATTGTGATTACCCTCAAAAAAATTGTGCATAAATACTAGCAGTGGAGGAATATAATCATATGATCTATTAACTATTTTACAAATAAACCTGTATAAGGTCTTAATGTAAAAAGTTCAGAACGGGTGTCTGTTGTGCTTTAATCAGTTGTGGGATAAGTGGAACATATAATAACACAAATCAATCATACAAAGGCCAGTAGCAAGTAAATATCATGAATAAGCATTTCGGCATGATTCAGCAATCTTCTGCGCTAAAGGTCCTCCCATGGCACTGAGTACTTCAGATTGCAGTACATTGATTTTTCACTTATTACTCAAGGCCATAGTCCGAGCTCGAAGGTTCAAAAATATTCCCCTGAAAAATGCGAGAATTTCCGGGTATTGACCATGTATCAAGTGAAAAACTTGTAGAATCACAAAAATAAAAAAGGAAAAAAGGTTAAATTGATACCAGCAGCATGCAACAAAACTGTGGAATATGACACGAAATTGCAATGGCATGTATTGATGGTTTATCCATCCCACTGCTGGCCAGAACTGCATGTTGAACAAATAGTTTAGTAAGAGTAAATATTAGAAACTGTTAGGTTTAAGAAGAGAGATGATCAGACCATCCATGAGGTCAACTGCACCGAGGGATAATCCTTCTTAATTTTATTTTTGACCTGTGGCCAAGGTCTTCCTGTGAAGCAAAAACCTTTATCAAATACTTGAAGACATGTCCATAAGCAAATAGTTCTCAAATTTTTATTCCTAGTCAAATATTTCATAAAGGGAAAAACCTTGGCAGATGCATGAATTATGTACATTTAGACATATTTATCGTTTCTTAAAGTTTTCCTCATAACATGACCCATTAAGAACATCAATTCCTTCACTTTAATATTTCTGTAAGATATTTAATAAAAAAAATTGCATATCGGATGCACATGTCTTCTGAATTAACTGTGATTCATTTACTTTCTTCGAAAGCCATGTGAATAATCCTCCAAGACTATAAGGAACAATCTTCAGTCAGGAAACACTTTATTTAGAAAATACCTGAGAATTGGTATACCACTCAGTGCTATAAACTTTTTATATGTTGAGAATTTTAACTGGATTTGTTTTTTTTTTCTTGGTTCTATCCTACAACATGATTTTTTATTCCTGGACGCAATAGAAACTAAATTTCATGTCCTCATGGGTGGCATTAGCCAAATATTTTCATAGACTAGATAAAACTTAATAGCAAAGCCATTCTATAGTCAATCTTCACCATACAATTTTTTTCATTTTCTACAGTATATGTGAAGCTTTCTCCCATTTATTTATTAAATGAAAATGAAACTCATATCGAAACAATTCTGAACTCAGACCTATGTAGTTGCAGTCAGGATACATGAAAAGAATTAATCAGATATCAGTACACATACTAAATAATGCTGGTATAGAGAAGACAGGGAACATAAACAAACAACATTGTTATTAAGATATATACAAAGAAAAGGGATTTAAACAAAAAAAACATTATTCTTAAAATAGAAAAAAATCTTTGATTGAAGTGTCTGAGCATATCAACTCTCATAGCCATGTTATGCATATCAAATAAACAATTTCTCCATTTAGATAGACAAACAAGTGTTCCTTCTTAGCCTATTTTAAGTTATAAAAACAAAGAGAAAAGTCTTACTCTCAACAACAAATCCGTAGTATAGCAAGAAAAGAAAATTGTTCCATGGAGAAGATGTCAACTGTTCAAAGAGCACCTAAGGAAGAAAAACAGTAGCACATAAGAAGACTTGAACAGTCAGATAAAAGAAGTAAACAAAGTTCAACTTTCTCCGTTGATGCATGATGAATAAATCAAACTTCGTTGTGATTGCCCACTAAAAGATAGTATTATCAGAAAAGGATGGATTTTGAAGTTTCACATGTCCTCTGTGATACAGCTTATCATTTTTTATCTTGTATTATTCTATGAAGAAACTTGGCAACAATCAGGTCAATGATAAAATTCTCAAAATAAGCAAAAAGAGAGACTCTCACAAATAAGCAGGAGTATATCCTTATCATCTTTTTTGTTAAGGCTCACTTTCTTGTCTTGCCAGTAGTTAGGTTCCCTTAAGCAGAAGAAAGAAATGGCATATATGTTGGTTTCGAAAGTACCAAAAAGTACATCTTCCTTTTATACTTGTATATGTTAGTAATTCTTTATCATGTTGTGCCACAGTTGGAGTGAGAAGACTGAAGAGGACCTTTTGAAATTCTAATTTTACCAGCACACCTTGTTTTCATATTATGAATGCCGAATGGTTTCGTCAAACTTGTTTTTGTTTATTACTATGCCACCTATCAGCTCAAATTTTGTGGCTAATATATGTTATAGTGAATTCGATAAAAGTGCCTCCTTTTGCCTTTTAAAATCACAGATTTCTTACAGTTATTACTATACCTTAACTTAGCATCTACAGCAACATTCTTAGTCAAATACATTACTAAAAGACATCGAATGCTAAACCATAGATCTGAAATACAGACAGTGTACCTTTTTAGCCACCGTTTTCTTATCTTTCTTGCCTTTAAAGATGGAATCCAGCATCTTGTGAAAGAAGTGCCCAAAAGGTCCAGCATAAGCGAATCCAAGCAACTGGAAACCATAAGTACATTAAATGCATGGCACCAAATTCAGTGTCAATTAATACTCCAGATATCGATTTTCCTATTCGTTTCACAAGAGCGATCTGTAAGACTGTAACACATCTGGTTAAAACTTAAAACAGCAACAGCTAGCAATTCTATCTCAACTAGTTAAGCACTCCTACTGATTCTCCTTTTTTCGCTCTCTCCCTCTCCATCAGTTAACAACGCAATTAATCACAATTCAGCAACAGATAGTCTCAGACTCGCGAATTCAGACAAGACCAGAGCGAGATGCATCAAGAGAAGTACCATTTTGAGGAAGAGGCGCTTCAGCTGAAGCCTCTGGATGCCGGAGAGCTTCTGAGCGACCGAGTCGCTGATCCCCGCCAACGCGCCGGCCGTGATCGCCTGCCCTCCGCAACCCAAACATGAAACGACAGCAGGGACGAGAACATCATCACGAATCCACCAATGTCACCAGCAGGGAATTGGAAAGCCGCACTGATGGAAATGGAGCAAGACCAGTGGGGTTGTTACCTTGGTGCGTAGAGGATGGTCTCGAAGTTGGAGCATGTACTGCTCCCAGCTCTTCTTCACCACTGCGCCCATCCTTCTCTGCTTCCTTTTCTGGTCGATTTGGCCGTCAAATTGAAAAGAGAGTAGAAGAAGAAATGGAGGCAGCAGCAGCAGGCAGGGGACAAGGTGTTGGGGGTGGTAGTATCCGAGGTCCACGGATCGGTATCTAGCAAAGATGGCGTCTTGGTCTACCAAGATATCGTTCCCACGTGCAAATAAAGTCTCTTCACGGGCTCAAAAATTTATAATATTTTTTCTCCGATATTACCTTAGTAAATGTCTAAATTTATTAACAATAAACTAAATTTGCTTGATATTGATGGTTACTTATTTTTGTCCTCGATTAAGAGATCGAGATTTAGTAGTCCGAATGTAAATCTCAAAACTACTAATTTAATCAAAATTTATCTTCACTACGTTATTTCGAATATCAAATTAGTCAAATACTAATAATTTTGTACACCAATAAAATTCTATCCATCCATTCAAAAAAAATATTAACAATCATTTTTCATTGCTAATCAGTTAATATATTAATCATAAATTAAAATTTTAATTTATTATTGAATTCGACAAATTTAATATTTACTTTAAATTATAGATTGACACTGACTTGTTGGCCCTAACTTAATTTTCTGTGTAAAAAAAATAAAACTCGAAATTTGTTTAAATAAAAAAGAATTATTGTCACTCAATCTCGGTTGGTTCTTTAGTTGACCTTATATAATTTTTTCATCCAAGCACAATCCGCTTTTAGTTGATCTAATCCAATTACTTAATTATTTCTTATATCTTAAGACGTGATACATGTTTTGGGAAAAGAAAATACGAGAAGAACATTTCAAATATTTGCCAAACATCTTCTAACTTAATTTTAATTTTATTATTGAAAAAGTATATCAAGGATAAATTTGACATTGACCTTGTGATTTATAGAGGTGTAAAGAGATAACAACGTTACACCTTGTTTTTATCTATATATTATATTATTTTACGAGTTCAATTCAAACTACATATATCTTATTTTATATTTTAAATCATCATGAAATCAATTCAATCAATGTATATAGTCAAGATTTTATAATTTAATCTAGATCATATGTTCTAAATTTAATAGTTTAAAACATAAAGGCACCATATATTTAATGTTATCTAACATAAAGGCAGGTTCAAATTTACAAATTCATTTATTGGATCATTGATGGACATCTTGCCAATAATGACCGGTACTTACCATTATTAGTGCATAAAGGCATATTACAATAGGCCATTTTAACAATAATATACGACATCATGATACCTCGCATAATGCGAAAAAATATTTACCGTGTATGATCTCATTCGCAACTAAATCGTGTATTCGTCATTCCCACATAAAATTTCAAAACATGAAAAGATTAATAGCACGTAGACAACGAATCAACCTTTTTCTCTATGAAAAAATAATTGGTCAACATAACGTAAATTTCAATGTAAATGAAGAAAAAATGTCAAAATAAAATAAATTTCATTTTTCCCTTTTCCCGTCACATGTAAAATAAACAAATGATTTCTATTTTCAGCCCATTTTTCGCACACAAAAACTAAATTGCCTTTTTCAAAATTTAATATCCATATCTTTTTCTCAGTGAAGCAAATAATTATCTCTAATAAAAATATATTAGATCGATTTCTTAGAGTAGCAACGTCATCTTTATCTTTCATATTTTAATTATATTTATGACTCATGAATATTATAGCACATCAAATATATCATTCAAAATTTTGAAATCACCAAATAAGATTTTAGAGCTTTTGTACGTATGTCGTCATGATTTTATAGCTCACTCAAAATTTCTTGCTTCCAAAGTGGCAGTGGACTATATCTGTATTTTAATTTCGGATTTAATCCAGGGGTCATCCCGTTTGTCCATGATTATGTTAATAGATGTTCAATACTTCAATAATCTAATAATCTAATGACCATATTTTTTTGGTCAATGAATAAAATCCCATCGATATTCAAGACTGCTAGACTGCTGACACTCGACTAATTCGATATTCGGATGGACGCGACGGAGATAAATCTTGACCAAGTTAATGACTCTGAGACTCAAACTCAAGCTACTAACTTTCAATCTCTCAACTCAAGACACAAACCCACTAATTATTTGTATCAACCAACTTGATTATCTAATGACAATATTTCAATGCATGATCTTATCAAGTGCACTACATCATCAGTTATCTATTATAATGACATGGTTGGCGCACTAATATGTTTTGTTAATGTGAACTTGAAATTAGAAAAACTAGAAACTCAAAAGATTTTTGAATAATTCGATTTAAAAATTTAACACAATAAATTGGTTAACTTCGTGAATGCCCATGAAAAAAATCAAATTGCTCTTCAGTTCATTATGTTAAAATACGTGGTAACCTGACCTATACATGATTAATGTAATTAGATCTGCATGATTGAAAGCAATAATTACATGAATCTGATTAGGTTGCATCCAAATCATTGTCACATTAATTTCTTCTCCATTTGCAACTCGATAGAGTGAAATGAAAAAGCATAACGACCAGAGATACAAGGATAAAAAAGTACATGTCCGATAACAACTTTTCCAAGAAGAGGCATCCATGTTGCCAAGCTTATAAGGAAATAACTTTGGCAAAAAAATAAATTCATCACTCCTAGGAAACCATGGAACAGGGCAAAGAATTGTGTTCATCAACCGATATTAATGGGAGGATTCAGATTTATTTCGGAGATTTAATGAGAATAATTAGGCTGTCACAGAAGGGAAGAAAATAGAACTACAAAGTTGGAATCGATTTGCGACAGGTTATGAATTATTCCTAATGCATTCTGAGAGCTCGCCTTATATTCATACCTTTGTGCAAGTGAAGACGAACATAATAAGAAAATGCAACTTAAGTATATGAACATACCCCCCCAAAAAAGATGCTGGCTCTTTTGACTGACTCGAATTTTCAAATCTTCATGACCATTACTTCAACTTAAATTGCTAACTCGCAGCGTAAAGAATATTGTCTTCTTATGTAGAGCATAGCAAAAGGCTAATCTCAGCATCCGAAGTACAATTATCCTCCACAAGTGGAATTGTCTTCCACACCTTCAATTCAAGTGGGCCTTGCTCTGCAAGAGATGAAGTAAAGGTTGAGTTGAGCAATTTTACCTTCCCCATTGGTTATTCTTAACTTAATTACCTGTCATGTTCTCATGTTGACCCACACAAATTGCTGCATAGTGAGAACCACAAAGTTCAAATACTTCAAACTGCCAGTTACTAGTGAGGTTTTCTGAATGAGGACTAGGTTCCACAGATATTTTCCATGCCTAATATCAACAATGAAGTTTGAGATGAATAATACAGTTTGGCTTCTAAGCATAGGAAGCGATCAATAAGTTAGAAAAGGAAATGAGAAGAAATAAGCACATAACTAAAGCTTCTTTTGTAGAAGACGATAAAGACCTACTTCAGAGTTTCCAGAAATTTGAGATTCTTTGTTTGCTCCAAAGCGAATAGTGAAATCCTTAAAAGGTGCACCAGAAAATCCCCGTCCAAGAGCTTTAACATATGCTTCCTAGAAACATGTGAAACATAATATGTTCCTTAACATAAAGCACTATGATTTACTGGTTGAAGTGTGGCAATAATGATCAGATATTACAACCAGAATAATTTCTCGGCATTGCAACTTCCAGTGTGCTAGTAGCAGTGATAAAATGAAAGTGGACACAATCATTTTATTTTATAGCCTCAACTTTTATGTTTGTTGCACATATAGCCTAAACTTTTATTTGTTGGATAAAAAGTCACCAACTTTCATATTTTTGTCAGATGTAACTTAAACTTTATTTATTGAATGAAAAGGCTCTATCTTTCAATGTTTTCTCATATTCAGCCTCATAATATCTTTTTAAGATAATTATTAAGTTTGATATGACAAAATTATATGGATAAATGACACTATATAAAATATTATTTGTATATAAAATAGGCATGTAATTGAGTTCATTTTTTTCTTAAAAATAGCTCATGACTAATTAAATCATTTATAAATCTATATCAACAACCTCTATTTTATATTATTTATTGAACACATAACTTTTGTATTATTATAATTAAGAATGATTTTAGAAGTCATATAAAAGATACAAAATTATATTCCTTTTTTCTATTCATTTGATATTTAGGTATAAATATTATATACATATATATAATATTCACTTATCCAATGAATTTATTATATCATACTTGGTAATTTTTTTTTTAAAAAAGATATTATGAAGATATATATGAGAAAACATTGAAAGTTGGTACTTTCTTATTCCAACAAACAAAGTTTAGGCTAAATCTAATAAAAATTTGAAAGTTGGTGATCTTTTATACAACAAATAAACATTTAAACTATATTTGCAACAAACATAAAAGTTGAGGCTTTTCCGTGCATTTTCTCTTCTAAATAATATTGGATTAGATCATGACATTTCTTTAACTAAATTGCTTGTGGATGGTATCAGATAGAACTTTTGAGGTAGTCACGAACGTATAAAAATATTGCAACAAGAGTGATTTCATTTTCTCCTAAAGTTCCTTTGATATCTGGTAGCAATATTTAGTCTGGGTTCAAGTTCTAACAACTAAAGTTATAACCTAATTGTATTCCCAAAAGACTCAATGAAATTAACAAAGAGTACATGACACAAGCCCATCAAAAGCATTTTTAAAACTCACTAATGAAAAGAAACCGATACTTTCATTATAAGCAATCAAAACAGACTTGCATTGACTTTTGAAATAACTTACTTTAATAGTCCATAGCTTAATAAACTCCTTTTGTTGGCTCTCAAGATCATTGAAGCCATTCAAGTATTCTATTTCATCAGGAGAAAAATAACGACGAGCAAGAGCATGGATACTGTTGTTTGGCTTCCGTTGTTTTTCTTCAATATCAATGCCGATCTGTCCTACAGAAGCAATAAACTTTAATCAAGAATTTAGATAAACAATTCTAAAAAAAGAATTTACATAAACATTATCATGACAAAATGTTCATGCAAAATTTATCATGATCTTTGATGGTTAGAATATTACAGGTACGTCTAGGGTCACACCACAAACAATCATGGAAGATGTATGTGAAACATTGAACTGCAAGGATGATACTGCAGAAGGACCATCATCTTGGCAATCTAACTGGAGTATAAAGAAAGAATTAGCAGCGGCACAGATTGAACTGACGTATGGCATTCAACATAGATAAACAAAAAAGTTGATACAAGAGATACCGAAAATGCACATCCATCACATTAGGTGGTAAACAAATCACCTCAGGCTTGCCAAATTCATTCTTCCTGAATGCGAACGATCTTGGATGAATAGTAGAACAAGTATCTGATTCAAAATAAAAGAAACAAAGAAAATTATCAAATTCTAGTATGTATGGATGTATGTTGCTCTTCCAATAATGTCTTCATTTTAACCACGATAAACTAGGAATCACAATTTAAGGAGGAAGGAGGGTTGGTTTGTTCAATGACGAATATCTATGACACCCTTAATATTCCAAAGGGCAATGTTGCTTTCTGAAAAGATGAGTAAATAGAAATGGTCAAGTATTTGCCAATTGCATATAAAGTATAAAATATTTTTAATTTTAAATCCAAAATAGCATTTTTCATCTTATTGCATGTCTTCCTTAGATCTAAGCATTTTCCCCTAATTAAAAGCTAAGTATTGCAATTGTTCTATAATCACATTTTTTGAATTAAATATGTCTTGAGTCTCTTATGTGATATGGTAGAGTCTCTTATGTGATATGGTACATGCTTACAATTTTTTTGTTTTTGTTGCCATTTGACTCGAGCTTGGTATATGAATTTTGCTTTATTGGATATTCAGTTAAACTAAAAGAGATTTCAACTATGGTGCAAAAGGATGACAATTTGTTGTTGAGTCTGCAATAATCATGCCACATATTATACAAGTATCATCTCATACTTCAACAAAGAATAAGATAATACTATGGCTATCTAGATTAGTTTGAAAACTGGAACATCAGAGTCCTCTCAAATAGGCAAGCTGGTTAATGATATCTCAGAGGAAGAAGTACTAAGTGTCATTCGAGGCCTGAAATCTGAGGGTTCCCATAGTCCAGACGGATTCCCAATATTATTCTATGGAAAATTTTAGACTGTGATCGAACCTGATGTTATGGCTGCTGTAAAAGAGTTTGTTGCTGGAAACTATGGCTTGAGAGGCTAAAAAGATTCTATCAATTCTTAAGCCCAAAATGTTTATCATCTGAATGGATTGAAGATTATTGAACCCTCATTTTATTACTGCTAGAGTGTTGGCGAATAACAAACTCAAGTCATTCTTCAAAAGTTCTTCTAGGGCTTGGCTGTTTATTTCAGTTTTGGGAGGACAATTGAACCACGAATGGCACACAGTCAGATTATCTGAGATTCTACTAGTGATCGGCACTCAGTTTAGTGAAAGATCATGCGTTCCAATATTTCGTTTCCTCTTCACTGTCGGATCAATGTGATACTGAATTATTAAGCCTTATAGATAGGTTAAGACCCTTGACCCAGACCACACAAGGTGTGACTGGTGGTGCTGATTACTCACTAGAGTTTATAGGATGCGATTGACACCTCAGTTTGATACCATGTGTCTTTTATGTGGACAACACAGAAGATGTGGATCACTCGTTCTTTGATTGTGTGTTGACAGAGAGTGTGGTTGGCGATGGCTGGAAGCACAGTCGACATGAAATCTAAAACAGAATTCGGAGATCCTTCAGAGGTGGTGATGGTGGACAAGGTGTTCGTGTGTATGTTTTATCCAGGAGACGAGTAATGTGAATCTGTTTACTATGAATCATTTGGAGGCAACTGAATGGGTGTACATTCAGGAACAAGAGAGATTGTGGAAAATATGTTAGTATGGAGAGAAACTTGATTATGGAGTGGGTTAGATCTTCGTGATTTCATATTGACTGTTGTACATGATTGTTATGTACAAATTTAAACTATTAATACAGTGGGTTGTGACACATTGTCGACCATCCTTTTTTTCCCTAAAAAAGAACAAACTTTTGTTCTGATGTGAATAAAAGAAGAAAGAATAAGGAGGGACTAGTGAGGAGGGCATTCCGTGATAGATCAAAAGAAAAAAAGAGAAACAAATGATTGCATAGATATCCTGATGTGTTACATATTCTTGTTCCACCTATCCGTTTCTAAATGACGTTTAAGAGTTCTTCAATCACAATGAAGATTATTTACATAACGAAGAAATGATTACACAACAAAAACACGAAGAAACATAAAAATGAAATAGATGCTATTTAGGGATAATTGTTATATGAAAGACTTTAGAACCATTCATTATCTAAGCAAATTATAACTATGATACCAAAAGAAAGAAACTAACAAACATCTAGAGAAGGTGGTCCTGACAAGATCCCGAGTAAGCAAAGCAATTCTTTGAACTGATTGCCCGTTCATAGAGATGCTATTTAGGGATAATTGTTATTAAGAAAGACTTTGGAATCATTCATTATCTAAGAAATTATAACTATGATACAAAAAAAAAGAAACTAACACACATCTAGAGAGGGTGGTCCTGACAAGAGCCCGAGTAAGCAAAGCAGTTCTTTGAGGTGATTGCCCTTTCATAGAGAGCAAATTTTCCTTCTCGCATGGTGATAGGATATCCATGTACTGTTTGAGTAGTGATGCATCTTTCACCTCGTCAGGGACTAGATACCACACATGTGCGACCCTACATTAATTACATGCACCAAGTTCAGTTTAAAAAAAAATTACATGCACCAAGTTATGACTATGCGTATCATATTCCCTAAATCAGCAAACAATTCACTAATAGTAAACAAACCCAAAATGAAAATTGCCTTCCTAGATTTAATACGAGTTGTATCAACCACTTGGAAAAAATTTCACTTTGTTTTTCTCCTTGTTAGATTCTCCTTTTCAGAGGTTTAAAGATAATAATACAAATATCTCAATTCAGAAATCCATTCACAGAAAGAAATTAAACTCAATTATTTCTAACTCCAAGAATAAATATATGAATATTAACAGAAGATAAACAAAAAAAGTAAACAAATTTGGCATTGTAAATAAAATCAACAATCAACTCAACTAGAAAAAAGATCTGTATCATTACTTGGAGTCTCCACCATGAAGTGAGTCTAATATTCGTTGTAAATTATTGCCATCTATTACTAATGCAAAATTTAGTAGAAAGGAAACCAAAAATTATCTGCCAGGTATAACACAATACCAAGTAATTGATAACTTTCATATGGTCTGGATAATTTTTTTGATGGTGACTCTAGTTAGCAATAATAATAATAACCTCAAACTGAAGAAACTTTGACCCAAGGAAAAAAAACTGAAGAAATAAGATGCTAGCAACTATATTACAAAAAACGGCACATCATTTAAGGATGTTCGGTTGGGGGTGAAAGAAGCGCAAAGGGAGGGAAGAGAAAGGAGATCAATGATTTAACCATATTTGATTTCCCTCCATTTATTTCTTTCAACCTCAAAATAAGAGTTGGGGAGGCGGGGTGGGGTGGCGTTGGTCTATTTAATATACATTTCCCTACTTTAATTGTATTTAATTAAATATGTAAGAACATACACAAAGGACATATTTGCCTAAATAAGATTACCATTTAACTTTCATTCTCCTTTCTCCTTGTTATGTCATCCAAACAAATTAATTCTTTCTACTTCATTCTCTTTCAATTTCTTCCCTTCCCCGAGTTTTCAACCAAACACAGCTTTGTATTTTGATGGAGAAAAGGAAGGGAAGGTAATGGGATGGAGAATAATGAAGGCCAGAACCATTTACCCTATAATTAACTTCAATTTAAGATAAATATTTTTTAGTAGTTAGGAGGGAAAATGAGATTATTTTTTTACAAACCCATAAAAAAATTTGGTATACAAACAAAGATAAATTTTATCATTCCCTTACCATTATTTTCCCTCAATTCAAACATACCTTTTAAATAAGATCACAAAACGAAACGAAAAGGTTATATGTTTCTAGTCATACCTCCGAGTAGGAATCGAAACTGAAGACAAGGATCCGGAACAGGAGAACGAGCGCCAGTTGCAGACGTTAAGGTGCAGCAGCATGTTCCTAAAAGGAAAATGGAGCATTACATCTGATTCCCAGTCTTCTCCCCTCTTTCTTCTTCACTACTGGCGAGCTCCCGAGCGGTGCACAAAAAAGTGCCTTACACTTCGTTTCTACCTAGGCCCAATGTTGTCAAAATCGCGTGTCAAAACGTAAAAATGTACGATTCTTCGAGTTGACAGAAGGATTTCGTGCTCGATCCCATCATCTCCACCGTACCATAATTTTTTTTACCTGGATTGTGTATTCATGTCTCGACAATCCCTAATATCTTCTCCCTTTTCATTCGTTGCTTCAACACGTGCTTCTGCCCTAATGTTCTGCTGCCGCCGCCGCCGCCGCCCCCCTCGCCCTCGCCCTGATCTGCTGCTGCCGCCGCCGGTGCCTTGACCTGCTGCTGCCGCCGCCGCCGATCTGCTTCCGTTGCGCTGACCTGCTTCCCCTGCTGCCGCCCTGCTCTGTCTGGTCTTCCAACAGGTTCTCTCTCTCTCTCTCTCTCTCTCTCTCTTGCTCGCTCTAGCTCGTGCCTCCTTGCTCGCGATCAAGGTCTGTCTCTCTAGGCGAACTAGGTCTCTCCCTCTCACTCTCTCTTTCTCTGTCTGTGTGCGCCTCCCTGCTCACGAGCAAGAAGCCCTAACCCCTGTTCGTGAGTAGAGGAGCAGCAACCATTTTTTCTGCCTTTGTGATGGTAATTTTTTTTAACTTTTTTGAAATTTTGAAATCTGACGGTTCGAGACGAAAGAATCTTTTTTTTTTTTGAAAATTTTCAGCAACCGTTTAAATTTAATGGTCCATATCATTTCTCCTTTTAATAAAATCCTCCGACATCTCATTTCAACGCTAAAATTTCTCTCTCTTCATGGCAGCACATTCTCTCATTCCCAAAGCGAACTGACGGCCAAAAGCGTCTGATCCTTGCAAAGGGGAAGAGGATCCAACATCATCCGCTTGAGCCCAACGAAGGGGACGAAGCTTGGGACACGTTGATCCTTCTATACGCTTCGCCCTCAGCTATTGTCTACTCGTTCATGGGCACCACAAATTTGAATCAGAATCACCACAAATGCATTATGAACGAAAGCATATAGACATGCATGAAAGTAGTGACAGAGTCAAACCTAAATACCTTTTATTTAGGGGATGCACAATTATTCATATAATTAAAAAATTATTTTAAATATTAATTTATATTTTAAATTATAATTTTAATAATTTGTTTGTATAACATAATATAATTTAAGATATTTACATCAATTTTACTTTTTATTTTAAAATTAAAAAGTAGAAAGAAAAAAAAAGAGTGAGAATATTTAAAAATATGGATATGATATTATAATATTAATTCATAATTAAATAAAATAATAATATTGATATATATTTTCATAAAAGATATACTTCTATAATAGAATAATAAGTAGATATCCATGATATAATCATAGACTAACAAGTATATATATATATATATATAAGGAGAAATGTATAATATAGTATATATAAGTAATACAATTAATGAATGAATAAATATTAATATAATATAAGTAAATTATATCTAATGCAAGAGTGCATTAGATAATATTTGAGTAAAAATAAAGAATAAATAATAAGAAAGTGAAAATAAAAAAGATAAACTGAGTATAGTGAAAAGAAAAAAATGAGAAAAAATAAGCAATGAAGGAGAATAGAATCTGAGACCTTTACATAACAAGGGATGACCTCTATCCATCTGCACAAGACATTATTATTGATTTACTAGTAATACGAGAATTATTTAATGGAGTTCAGGGTGTGCTAGTGAACCCCTTGGCTCCGCCCATGCATGAAAGCACAACAAGAAGAACAGTGCCAACTTCGGCTCAGAGGTGGAAGAGTAATGGTGCTCGAAAAGCTAAAATGATGTATTAGTTTCTTTGAAACTATGACTGTTATATTATTAAAACATTTTGCAGTCCTGAAAATCTTTTATCATCACTTGGGAACACATTCATATCCTTAATGTACTCGGTTTTGATTTCATTTGCACGAAAAGTTGAGTCTATTAAAATACACGTCACTGCACTTTTCTTGAATTCAAATTTTAAAATGATCTTTCAGTCTATTAAAATGCACGTCATTGCACTTTACATGTTCTTTGTGTCCCACATGTTATTATTTCCTTCTTTGTTTGCCAATTGAACGTGTAATCATTTCTTGTCACCTTTTGAGTTAAATTTCTACTCACTTTAAATAACCATGCACTTCATTTGAATGGCTAATAAGCTAAGTAACTTGTTGAAGCTCGAAAGGAAGATACTCGAGTTCAAATCTCACAATTAGTTGATGTTTTTATTGTTGGTGTTAAGTCAATATTAACCGACGTTCGGATAAGGGCAAACTCCAGAGACTGCTTCGAATAAATTTCTGAATCACATTCTTATGGACAAGTCTGCTAGTAAAAGATTGAATCTCAATTGATATTGATACTTAATTGAGCCCATGTTTGTTCAGCGATTTACAAGTTATGACTATCCAAATGTATAACATGTTTTAGGCAAGTTATGTTGTATAATCTTCAAAGTTTGGTTATGTTTACATGTGTTTGCTACTTTGATGTTATTGTCTCCTCCATAATTGTGGTCGTGTGTTTGATTTTTCTATTTCGATATGTCAGGTGAATCAAAATATGCAATTACAACTTATGATAAAAAAAAAATTAACTATTTTGGACTATTAATATTATGATTCATACAATGAATGGATAAAGTCATATTTCATATTGATAATACTTCAAACCTTAGTTGTTGCTTGCGTTGGAAGGTGTTAGTTGTCAAGTGTTTGAATGTATAGCATCAGACCGACATTTTTTTTATAACGAGAGCATCTTGTAATTTCATATTTCAGAGCTGGCATATTTTGAACGTGGAATACTGATACATAATAAAAGTTATTTTCGATAGCATTGTAGAAGCTACACTGATGGCAACAAAAGTGGTGGTGAACAACGGCCGACGTTCGTGCAATAAATCAATAGAGTGAAAGAGGCAAGTGCATGTGTCTCCTGCGATCGGGACCTACCCAACGCGTCGAGACCTTCCTACACGTAGTAGGGATCTGCTTTTGTGGCCCATGTGACGAGGAAGAAATAGAATCCAAAAAAGGGCCACACGAAGAAGATGATTATTGATGTACCTCTGAGACTTGGACGTAGGCCGACAACCACGAAAGGCCCACGACGAATTTGGCTTCTCCAACGAGCTAGCAGCACCTATAATTATGGTTGCGTAGGGAGGGATCGTAAGGTGCCCTAGTGCAGCGGGGGAGTTGGATTTGGGCTGGTAAGTGAAGCTCACCTTAAGGCCGATACTCTTGGATTTTAAGTAGGCTTCATTGAAAATGATCCAAATCAAAATAAGCCTACAAATTGTACTGCTATTTTTTTTCATTTTAAATTGGACCATTAATCAGTGTACAAGGCAAACCTATAAAAATCAGATTAGAAATCAATCGAAATGGCTCCTTGGGTCAGGTCATACTAATCAAACCATTTGAACTGAATGATCGAACCAGTTGATAATAAATGTATTTAAAATAATATAATAGGTTAAATTCAAAATATATAATAATCACATAAGTTACAACACATACAATATTTTCTATATCCAACTCATAAGTTCACAATATAAAATATATACCAAAACCAAATATAAGTTCTAACAAATAATATTATAATGTAATTGTTACACAAGCTTCACAACACATAATTTATAATAGAATTAATAACACATTCTGTTGAAATGACAACATAAGATAATTGCTAAGAATATTTTTTTTAAATAAATCTTAAGACAACCAATAAACTGTAAAAATAGAAAAATGAAAATCTCATATAACTTGTTACCAACAAATTGAGAATGATACATAACAATATATTCAAATGACTAGAATTTTATCAATTGCACAAAGTAACAAAAATAAGATTAATACATAACAAAACCTAAGAAAGTAGCATATGATCCATAATAACATAATCAATTACTCTATCTATCTAGCATCGAATCTATTAAACAAATAGCTTTACATTAACATAAGGAATGAATAATATGCAAAGTTCAGATATGAGCGGTTCATGGCACATGTCGTGCACGGCTAGGTTGCACCCGACCCACTCAGCTTACCTCCAGGTCGTGTGTGGCCCTTAGAGCATGGAGAGCGCATCTTTGGGAGCTCCTAGGCCAGCTTGGAGGTCACGTCTCTGGGCGCACCTAGGCCATGCGCGACCTGGTAGCACGCGGCCAAGAGATCGCACGCGATGGAGGTCACACACGACCTGGCCGCACACGATTTCCGCGTGCGACCTCCATGCATGCATCTCTTTACATTGATATGAGTCATGGAGTTAGAGAGGACTAACCGAGAGTGAAGGGCGCTTGTACTTGTCACTGTTGTCCTTGCTGGGCGCTTGTCCTTGTCACCTGATCTCGTCCTCTTGTAGTTCTAGGGCAAGGGCAAGAGTACTCGACCAACCGACTCATACGATTCAAACCAAAAAACTAGGGTTTTTGGTTTCGGAGAAAATGAGTTGGTTTTATTCATTTAGGTGCCCGATTCATATAAAATCATTGGTTTGACCGATCCCACCCGATTTTTTATCGGTTTTGATCGAGCAAAAATGGTTCAATTATCTCTTCGGTTCAAACTTTGGCCCATGATCCATTTTTAGGGCATTAGCAATCGGACCGATCCGACCCGCCGGTCCGGTTTTGATTTTACAAACTTGGTACAAAAAAGACTAAATGTGTAAAATTATTTGGTATAAATTTATATAAATAATTGAATTTAGGTTAGATATAGTTTTTATTATTGTTGACCATTATTCATTTCTTTTTTTGTTATGTCCAAAATTACTAATAATTTTGGGTTAATACATTTTATACACCCATTTTCAAAAAAAATACTAAATTAAACTTTCACCAAAAAATAAAATACAAAACTAAACTATATGATACATCCATAATTATTCAATTTATATTTCACACGCTCATGTTCCTCCAAAAGATGCTAAACAAAACATTCACCAAAAAAAGAAACTACTGAACTAAACAATATGATACATCCATAATTATTCAATTTTTTATATTATATTTTAATATATTTTTTGTTGAGTGCTTGAATAATATTTTCCTTGTTATAATTGTGTATATAAGTCCATCATTTTGACCTTTATGCATGTATTTATGTTTTTCATGTTAATTGCCTTAGAGTTGGAATTTTTTTCAAATGATAAAAAATGAAGAAAAGTAAAATTTTTTTATTGGCAGAAGGCATTAAAAAAATGTTCCTGTATATAAGAGGCCCATCGCAATCTCAGAGTGAGGAAGGACACTGTTCTCATACAAGGAGAAGAGAACATATATTTGGAGAAGCCATTAAATATATCTTGGAGGAGCCAGCAAGACTGCAAATTGTATCATGATGCTATATATAAAATGATTGGTAAAATGTTAACATCTGCCGTTGGAATCTTAGTGTTTTTTTTATATTTCTCCACACGTTTCTTGCCTTTAATTAGTTCATCCTTCCTGCAAATATACGTTTTTTCCTTGTAGTGCTCTTTCTATTTGTAGTACATCAAGTTATTTGTTTGCTAATTTTGTTGAGAAATTTCTTTGATAGTTGTGGCATCATCAAAATGTGCACTGCTTAATTAAGCATGTTGGTGGAACTTGGAGAATTGCAGTTGGAATGTAGGACATCACCGACGCTGATACATGCCAACTACCAATCGACAAGTAATAAAATACTTGTATTGGGTTGAGATTAGCTAGATCTAATATAAGTAATTTGTTTTCAAGTAAAAAAGTTAGTTTTACTTTTGAATAAAAAAATTAACTATTTAGACAAAATTTTTTATTAAGAATAGAATTCTATTGATGTTGAGAGTTATTAGCATCTGATTAATTTGGTGTTTGAATGGGAGAGGAGAAATCGACGACTCAGCTCACACATAAAAGCTGCTAAGGTAATTAAAGAAATACATAAATGAAATCGATATGGCTTATATATTTCACAATTCTGAAAATTCGAGTCATTAAAGGTGTGGGCTTGAACCCCAACTTGCCATCTGAAAAAAAGTTTTTCTTTGGTCTTATGAAGGGAAATTAAGCAGCCAGCTAATGTTCACATTATTATATGTCTTCTGCCTACGAACAAAAAATATAAAGTTGTGTTTTGTAGTAGGTTACGGCGCTTCTGACGACACACCATGAAGCCCCGTCTGGAAGCGAGGAAGCTCGGCTACGTTGCACTCTGGGGATGCCTTCTGTTTCCACTGCTCCTGCTAATCTTCCACAAATCCAACCGTGGCCTCTTCACCTCTTGTAAGTACCTGCAGTTATTCCAATTCCTCTTCGTTTATGTTTTAGATGCAGACTGCAACATATGTAACATAATTAACTGATATGATCTTGCATGGTCTTGGTTTGCAGTAGGTTTTCAGCTGTCAGGATACACTGCCACACCGCCGCAGCCGCGTCCGCCGCCGACCTCGGAGCAATTGGAAAATCAGCAACAAGGTTATTAGCCAGTCATATATGATCAATCAGTGTGATCTTTTGTTGCTGATGATTTCAAAATATGCATGCATGCATTGCATTTTAAACAGCACTGCGCAAGCTAATAATTGGAATATAAACAAAAAATAAGATAGTTAATTAGGAAGCGAAAGACTGTGCATGCATGTATTGGAAGTTTGAAGGCACACTGACTGATTTCTTCTTCTCAATCATGCATGTATCATCACAAGCATTGGTTTAAAATGTTTTCATTGGCGAATTATGTCGTAATATCTGAATTTCTAGTTAAAATATTCCTAACATTTATACACAAACTAATCAAAATACTTTTCTGAAATTGTTACAGCTTTATATAATTAAAAAATAGCTCCAAAGGTGCAAAACGTGAGGATCCTCATCGTCAATCCAAAGTGGTGATTCTGAGGATGAAAAGAATTATATAAATTATATAGTTCACCATCATGCGAACAATGTGACCATAATTTTTCCACCCATGCCGACTTTTCTCTAGTACTTACGATAAGAACTAGCAACCTAACAATGCGATTATGTGCTCAAATTAAAGTGCACCGACTATTTATACCAAATTAATATTCTGAAAAGAGAGTTTGTTTATAGCTTGTTCAAATGAGCAAGCCATTTTTTGAGCTTGGAACGCCTCCCGGTTGGTAGCTGTTCATGGAAGGGTTGACCAGAGAAAGAAACCATGCACAATTGAATTATAAATTAATTCATACACATCACTTGATTGGTGTCATCGTGATTGTGATTCTCCATCCGGACTAAAAGCATATCTAATATGATTCGGGCCGTAGCAGGTCCCTATCAGATGCAATTATATACATATACATACATCAACTAATCAGAAGATGTTGCAAGTGTTGCTAATCTTCTACAAACAGCAAAAATGAAGTCTTTTGTTTCGCATATAACTCGATCATTAGGACATTTGGATCCCACCAACCATTTACTCGTTAGAGCTGCTGGTTGAGATAAATAGATCAGATGTTCGTGTTCATGGATGAGATAGTTTACCCCATTTTTTCCCCTATAAATTTAACTCTTTTGTAATCTGAAAAATATTAGCTGATCTCAGCTCCATGAAAAATGTTCATGTGTCACCTCATCAGTCTACGTTACTCATTTCACGTAGATTCATATATTCACCTAACGTCATGTTTTCCACGGCATGCATGCAGATACAAACACGAGTAATTTGCATTTTACTGGGGAGCAAAAAGAACAAGAGGTAGTAAAAGGTGAGTATTTGAATTAAGTGATGTATTAGTCAGAACATGGAGGTTTTGTTGCAGGTTATGCAACCTCTGAGTACTGAAATCTGAACCTTATTCCTGTTTACTTGCAATGCAGGGGAGCATACAATTAGAGAGAGCAACGTGAGTTGTGATCTCTCAGGGAACAGATCAGATATCTGCACCATGCATGGCGATGTCAGGGTCCTTGGCAAGTCCTCAGTAATCATGTTGATATCTCAGTCTCACAAATCTGCGATTGAGAATTCAACTTGGAAGATAAGACCATATACCAGGAAGTGGGAGCCCTCGGTCATGGCGACCATCAAGGAGCTCACGGTCGTATCATCGTCTGCCGACGACCCTGTGCAAGCTCCACCACTGTGCCAGATGAACCACAGTGTCCCTTCACTGTTCTTCTCGACTGGAGGCTTCCTGGGAAATCTCTTCCACGACCTCACTGACGTACTCGTCCCCCTGTTCATGACAGCAAACCAGTTCAGAGGGGAGGTCCAGTTCCTCGTGAGCGATTTCAACGCCCAGTGGGTCAAGTACCAGCCAATACTGCAGCAGCTCTCACACTACCCGGTCATTAACCTGGACGCCGACGACGCGGTTCGCTGCTTCCCCCAAGCGCACGTCGGCCTCAGGAGCCACAAGGTGCTGGGCATCGATCCTTCCAGGTCGCCGGACGGCTGTTCCATGACCGACTTCAGACGTTTCCTCAGGGCCTGCCTTTCTCTAGAGAGAGAAGCCGTCGATCGATCACCGGGGCGCAGGAGGTGGCCGCCGAGACTGCTGCTGCTGCTCAGGAAAGGATCCCGCGCCTTCACGAACGAGGAGGAGGTGATTGCAATGGCTCGGCGGGCGGGCTACGAGGTAGTCACGGCCGCGCCCGAGGAGACCAAGAACATCTCGCAGTTCGCGAAGGTGGTGAACTCCTGCGACGTCATGATGGGCGTCCATGGCGCCGGGCTGGCGAACATGGTGTTCCTTCCGGCGAACGCGACGCTTATACAAATAATACCATGGGGCGCCCTGAAATGGGGAGCCAGATACTGCTACGGCGAGCCGGCGGCGGACATGGGAATAAGGTACGTGGACTACGAGATCGGAGAGGAAGAGAGCTCACTGGTAGAGCTCTATCCTCGGGACCATGCAGTGTTCAAGGATCCCATGTCGATACATAGGCAGGGATTTAGTGCTATCTGGTCGATATTTCTGAACCAACAAAAGGTGAAGCTTAATGTGCAGAGATTTCAGAAAGTCTTAGTGGAAGTTTTGCAATCCCTGAAACATGAGCTTTAGAGATTTTTTTTTCCTTTCTATTCTTCCAAAATGTTTTACAGAAGTTTGAATCAATTGTACAACAGTGTTTCTTTCTTTTTTCTTGTTTGGACAGATTGATTGAATGTGTATAATGTTTATAGCACAAGATACTTGAACAAAACTAAACAAAATTTGAGTGCCGAACTGATCACACTGAGACCACTTGAGATCATGAAGTGACCTTTTGACGATATATTATACGTTCAGATTCTTCCAGGAGCATAGATTCTCTTTTTGATAGTACTTCCTGTCAAGTACTATCGGAGTTTTTCATCCTGTGATGCCAATTCAAAGGAATCATCCTCCATGCGTGATTCATCAACCAGGATGGTGCCCCTGGTCTTCCCATTAATTTGAACAGGGAGCAGGATGCTTGAATCCCTGTAATGACGAATTAATTAGGAGCAAACATGATGCCAAAATAGCTGATAACTGTAATGACGCATCTATGAGAAATGCAATGTCCCAAGTTACAGTAGGAAATACTAAGTTACAAGACTATGCAAGTATTGCTACTAATATAGTGAATTAAACATTTCTGAACTGAAACATATGCTAGTGATTCTGTGTCCCAGTCGAAACCAGAGTTCCTCTGTCATATGAAGTGCAAAAGGCGAAAGCAAGAGAACAAATGGCTATATAATTGATTTTGGTTGTTTGTCCCACTAGAAAGATATTGAATAATCACTGATTAGATAATTTAAAGCAAGAGAACAAATGGCTATATAATTGATTTTGGTTGTTGCCCCACTAGAAAGATATTGAGTAATCATTGATTAGATAATTGAAAGCAAGAGAACGAATGGCTTTATAATTGATTTTGGTTGTTTCTTCTTTAGGCACAGAAGGAATGACATAAAAGTTCACAAATCTATTTCTTGATGCTCGACCTCATCCATCCGGCTATTTTATCAGTCCATATTGTAAAATGTTGAAACTGAAGATGATGTTTCTTCTTTAGCCACGGAAGGCATGAGATAACTCTTTTTCTTCTTTTTTTGTCACTTACTTACTCTCTATAAGATAAACAATTTGGATCGGTAATACTGTTCATGCCAAAATGTTGAAACTGAAGATGGTGATGTTCTAAATTATTCAATATGCTTTCTCAAAAAAAAAACACATTCAACGCAGAATTAGAAATTCTGTAATTCCCATGGAATTCGGCTGTGGAATTATTTTATTATTCCTTATTATTAGGAGATTCCACTCGATTGAGGGAAAAAAAAGGATTTTTAGGACTGGCACAGGTTCATTTGCTGCATGCTTGAGACCAACAAGGAAAGGTTGTGTTTAATATTAGAGGCCTTCGAGGCTTCTACACAATAGCACAACACTTCGACTCCTTATTAAATGTCATGGACACAGGTCATCGTGCAAGAGAGTTATAAGGATAGAACCTAAGTAATACTTCGTTTTCGTAACCCTGAAGCTGTCATATTTTAATTATTACATATAGTAAGTTCCTATCTTCAGCTGCAAATCATATTATCAAATCCATACAAATCATGTAATAGAATCTCATCCACTGGCAAAGACTTCATGGGAATTTTATGCCCCAATTGATACAAATTATTTATGCACTATACCTCATGAACTTATTTTAGAGGGATTATTCATGCACGTACAAGGGATCCTATAACCAAAGCAATTTAGAGCAACTTCTGAGTTCCTAACTCATCCTTTTCAATATATGTTTATGTCCCACCTCAAAATGAAAATCAAAACGTTGGGCAGCATCTCTGGCAGGCTTTGCTGATCACTTTTAAGTACTAATGTTATAGAAAACTTTGGTATGTCCTTTCTTCATTCTAATCTGAGTAACCTGAAATGCAATTACAATGAAATAAAACAATGACTATTTTTTCATTCATCAAGAAAAAAAGATAATTTTACAACTAGAAGAGGCACAGATAATCACAATCTTGCATAATTTCTAATATGAAGAGAACCGGATTGGAGATAAAGATATACATGTCTTTCCATAGAGAGCTTCTCAGAGTGTTTCCTTTCTCCTTATGAAAGCAAAAAAGGACAAATAGCTAGCCCACTCTGTTATGAATATTACAAGAAATGTCCAAGTGCACAGAAAACTAAGGATGTCTTGAGTGCAGGGTGCACCCAAAAAATCCAAACTTTCTACTCTTAGCATAATTAGCAAGATGGTCAAAAATTTCTGGGAGTCCCCATCACCTATGGACTCCAAAGCATTAAGGATCGGATCAATCTTACCACACTAATAAAGTCTGGAACAAGCTCAGTGGCTGAAAAATGAAATAATTAAACCAAGCAAGAAGAACCACACTTATCAAGTCAGTTCTTAACTCCAAACCAAACTATTTTAAATTCCCTGAAAAGACAGTCTAGAAGCTTCCTGTGATCTACAGATGGTACTAAACGTGTATCACACCTTATAAACTGGGAGACAATGCAAAAACATAGGTATGAAGGGGGTTTAGGGATAAGGAACTCATTTCTGGTGAGATCTTCCTTCCTGGCCAGGAGAGTCTTGAATCTTCCGAGTGGACACCAGGATATTTGGTCCCTCTTGGTTACTAACGAATATGGATTTATGCACCCATGGTCTACGAAGTTCAAAGAGATAGCTGGGATCTGAAGACTAATCTTACAGGCTTTACAAAATATCAAACTGGGGATTAAAAAACATATTAGTAATGGACATTCCACCAATGTAATGACTCACCCTTGGATTTTTTTGTAACCCTCTCAATTTAATGCCAACCTTTGTTAATGTAACTTTTCCCTTGCATGCTTTAATGGCCTCTGATTTGATTACTTGTTCCAAATGGAACTCAGAGTTTCTGCAACATCATTTCTCATTGCAATTTAATTGAATCAATTTATTTGCCTGCACATCCCAAAGATGATAAGTGAATTTGGGTTCCAGAGACCTACGGTATTGCTAATGCAAAGTCTGTCTTTAACGTCCTAAATAGGCATGTGCTTGTCACACTTGGCAGCGACAGTTGGAAAGGTTGGAAGATCATATGGGGCATCCCTGTGCCTGCCAAAGTTCATAACTTTCTTTGGAAACTTGTTCATTGCCGACTGCCAATCGAGAGATAGAATAAGCAGTTTCAACCAACACATTGACTTGGCTTGTTCTCTGTGTGGTATTCACAGGGAAAATAATAAACACTTGTTCTTCAATTGCCCTGTTAGTCTTCAATTATGGGACCTACTTAAACATCATTTCTTTAT